>PVIR01002878.1:0-96014 GCA_004026965.1 Petromus typicus | reverse complement strand
TCTCTTAATAGGCTTAAAAGTTTTTTGACTCATTTGGGTTTTCTCATTACTTATTATATCATCTGCAACTAGTGACTATTTTATTTCTTACTTTCCAATATTGTATTTTTAATCTCTTTTTCCTAACATTGCTTTGGTCAGGACCTTCAATATTCTGCTAAACAGTGTATAATAATAGTGAGTATTATCTTCTTTTTCCTCTACATTATAGTAGTGCATCAAAAGTTTATTCTCAAAGCATGGCATTTGCTGCAGAGTTTGTTAATAAGTCTTTACAAAATGAAGAAAATTCCTGCATTCTTGTGGGTTTGTATTGGTACTGAACGTTGTCAGAAGTTTTTTGCAACCATTTAAAGACACTAACTTTTCTCCTTTATTACTTTTAATTAGTTGAAAAAAATAGACTGCACACCAAATCTAATAAATTCAAGATATCAAATGGAAAGAGCTGCACCTACTCATTTACATATTGTCTAAAGCTGCTTTTACACAACACTGGCAGAGGTGAGCCAATAGAGACAGACACTACCAACGAACAAGGCCTGAGATATTTACTGCCAACCACTACTTTAAACTGGTGCCTTGTGCGGGTTGGAATACTCTCTAACAGTGAACACATCCCTATTTTTCACAGTGGGCTCTAGTTATAGCTCTGTAGTACGATACTTGCCTTGAGTGCAGAGGACCTAGATCAGAATCCTAGCAGAAAGGAGAGAGAGACAGAGCAAGGGACGGAGTCCAAAGGCACTTGGATGCTTCTTATTTGTAGATGATCTCTTTTTTTTTTTCTTCCATGGAAACTTTCTCTTTTTGTTTTTGATCCTCTTCAATTTTGCTCTGATGCTAGCAATGAACAAGTAGAATTTGAAGCAAAAAAAATGCAATATCATTTACGTTAGCAAAATTAAAAGCTTAGGCATAAATCTATCAAAATATTTGTAAAACTTATGTGAGGAATACTATAAAACTCCAGGGAAAGAAATTAAAGAAATAAATAAATGGATAGATATATTATGTTCATGAATAGGAAAACAAGTTCTTCCCAACTGCATCTGAAGATTCAATGTAATTCCAATCAAATCCAAGTAATTTATTTTATGGATATTAGAAACTGCTTTTTGAATCTTGTATGCATAGACAAATAGGAGAAAGACAAAATCAGAGAGCTGAGGTTACTCAGCCTCAAGAAAGGAATGAAGATTGTGTGGTCCTAACAAAATATACATACCAGTGGTGTGGAATAGACTCACATATAGTCAACCAACTTTGACAAAGGAATAAAGTGAATGTGATGGAGAAGAGTCTTTTAATAAGTAGCATTGGGATAACTGGACATCTACATGCAGAAGAAGAGGAGGAGGATGTGGAGGAGGAAGAAGAAAGGATGAGGGAATGAGAAGGAAGCCAACTGGGGGGGGGCAGCAGCCTTACACAGACCTAATGATCTTTACAAACTATAAAATGGATCACAGACCTAAATATAGATTATAAAACCCTTTGTCTTCTAGGAAGAAATTCTAGATGACTTTGAATTTGATGACAAGTTTTTTCTCATCATCATGCAAAATGCTACAGCTACTTTGGAACACAGCTTGACTGTTTCTTACAAAACTGAACACATTTTTATCATACAGGCCACAATCCTACTCCTTGTATTTACCCAAAGTGTTAAAAACTTGTGCTAACACTACAAGCCGCACACAAATGTTTATAGCAGTTGTAGTCACCATTGCTGAAAATTGAAAGAATCCAAGACATCCTCCCATAGATGGGTGCACAGAGCGGCTGTGGTAATTCAGACAACAGAATCTGGCTCCCCTCTCAAGGGTGTTGTTGAAACACCCCCATTGCTCCCCCTTCCCACCTCTGCCAGGTTTTTCACTGCTGACTCTGTGCTAGCTTCAAATCCCAGTTCAAGTCCGGTGTGATGGTGCACACCTGTAATCCAAGAACACTGGGAGGGTCAGTCAGGAGAATCACAAGTTCAAATCCTGCCTGGGAAGTCTAACACTTTATTAGTATACTGTTGTGCACAAAACCCAAGGTGGGATGGGCTTAAGGATATAGCTCCACATAAAGGTCCTAGGTTCGATCCCCAGTACAAAAAAGAAACCTCCATTCAGATGTTACCTCTTTAAAAGGACCATCTCAGCCACTCTAACTAAAGCAATCAGTGGTCCAGTCACGCACGTCCAGCCTCTCACTTCTTTATGCGCAGCACTTACCACACTTGGAACCAGCGAGGACCAGCTGGGCTGTGCTGCAGACACAAAAGATAGGGACCAAAGGCCCGGGGAGGTGTCCCTGTTAATGGGTCTTCAGGGCCTATCATGTGCTAGGCTCTTTGCTGAGCAACTTCCATGTGCTGTTTTATTTAACTTATTCAACAGTCATATCACACAGAGTATTGTTATGTTCACATCACACCAAGGGAACAGGAGGGCCAGAGAACTGCAGGAGCACGGTGAGCACTGGGACCTCCAACTGTGACTCCAGAGCCCGTGTCCCTGGCAGAGTGCAGCACCAGGCGGTCCACTGCAGGGCAGGAGTGCCAGGCCTCTGTCTCTGTCCAGCACAATGAGGAGAGTGGTCCCAAGGGGCACCTTCCCTCAAACTCCAGGGAAAACCATGAGCTCATCCCAACCCGCTGGGGCCTTTTGGCCACGAGCTTATACCATTCGATCTGGTTCCCCTTCCTCATTTCTACAAACTCGATACACACAAAGACAAACAGGGCCGCCCACCCCCAGGCTGAATCTCCCAGTTCCACATCCCTCCAGACCCAGACCTACCAGCCACCCAGTTCCCGGTACTGCCAGAGTGAGAGGTCACAGCCAGAGCCCGGCTCAACACCCCAAGCTTTTTCCACTGCAGGGCAGGGCTTTAAATAATAGTCTAGAGGTACAGGGACTAAAAGTCTAGATGGATCCTGGCACGGCAGGGCTCTGGCAGGGAGGGCCTCTCCCTTCCTTGCTGTGAGCTTACATGGCCTTTCCTCCTTTTTTGTGAGGAGAAAGCCAAGCTGGTGTCTTTTCTTATAAGAACACTAACTCTGTCATGGAGGCCCCACCCTCACAACCTCATGTAACCCTAATCGCTATCTCACTGCATGTCGTCAAGGTTTCAGTCTGACTTGTAGCAGTCCACAGACACTCATTCCATAACCCAGTGTGTGTGTACAGGTGTGTATACATCGTGGGCATACGTAAGTGTCTGATTGCCCATCCTGAACAACTTCCTGTATGCATGGGCCATGCCCAAGAGGAGCTGTTTTTGTCACCCGCGGCCTGGTGTTTCCCAGCAGTACTGCCTCTCTCATAGCCTGCTGGCCATGTCCTTGTTCCCGAGCTCCCCAGCCCCTCCTGTGGCAGAGTCTCCTCCTCACTGAGGTCTCCTAGGGTCTTGTTCTTCCTGCTAGAGCCAGGTGGGCATCGCGTGGCCAGCTTGCTCACGGCTTCGAAGTCCAGGCCTCTGCCTTCCCCCTTCCCTCAGTGCAAACAGAAACCTCAGCCCGACCTTTCCCAGCATTCCTTTGTCTCTTCTCCATGTAGAGTAATCCTGATCCCCCTCTGAGCGCCTCTACCCTACTGGCCTTATGCGTTTCATTCCCCTGGATGTAGGGACTACACATTGGCCTCCCTTCCTCTGTTCCAATAAGACCACAACCCAGAGGCCACACACAACAGGAGCCCGGCCTCCCCCTGGCTATCAATTTTCTGATGCAGTTTATCTGCCCCTTTGCTCCTCGTGGCTTGTCAGAGGAGCTGGGGGCTGTGTGTGACAGCCAAGCTAAACACGAGCTGACTCCTTCGCATTCCCCCATTCCCTGCCCTGTTGCAGAGGACAGCAGTGTCTCCCCAGCTTCCGCGGATGTCCTTGTATTGTCACCTGTCCTTACTTGACTGCTGCTTTACTCAAAATGCCTGTGACCGTTTCTACACAGAAGGAGCACAAAAGAGGTTTCACCCCTCTTTCCACTTGGCTGCCTGGCTGCTGGTCCCCTCAAAAGGTGGGGAGGTGGGGCTGCAAGGAGCAGGGTGACAGAAGTCAAAAGGGTGCAAGGGCCAGGCTCCTGCAATAACATCTCAGCCATCTTTTCCTGACATCTGCCCCGGCCATGGTGGCCTCTCTAAGGCCCACAGTGGAGGACCCAGGAGGGGCTCTGGGCTTCCTTGGCTATGAAGAACAGAGTGGGGAATGTGGCAACCACGAAGGCCTGGCTCTGACCTCCAGGACCTCTGTGGTCTCACGAACCACGCACCACGCTGGCCCACAAGCATCAGGTGTGGAGTGGAAAGGGAGCCCATCCCCCAGGGGCAGCAGGTAGCAGCACTACAACACCTTCTCACAGGGTCACTGCCACTGTCCTAGCACCTTATGTGACTTTCTCAGCAGGGTCATGAGGCATGAAAGGAATAGGAAGCTAAAGAGGTCAAATGACTTCCCCATTAAGTGGTGCAGGCAAGACCCCAAACTAGATCTGCCCACCACGACAAGCCCAGCAGTCCCTGCAGGACTCATGGGGGTAATGTCAGCGAGGAGAGTTGCAAAGTCGTGGTGCGGGCGGCTTCTCTCACGAGGTGTGTGGAGAAGAATGAGAACATCAGGAAAGGCAACATATCTCCAGCTCCCTCCAGCAGGTGCTTGGTGGACGTCTGTTTTCACTGGCTAGTAGTTGTGAATCTACTGGCTGATATCGGACCGGAGTCCCTAGCAAAGAAGAGCGACAACACGCCATCTCCGTCTCTGGTAAGCTCACATGCACACCCTCTGGGAGCCACGTACATCCTCTCACAGAGCCTGGAGCAGAGGGAAGGAAACCTGCATCCGCCTCGCATTCTCCCTGTGGAAACAAAGAAGGAACACAACACCTCGTCCGCTGGTCACTGGGACAGTCCTGACCTACTCCGGGAAAATGAGCCCAAAGCTGCAGCTCAGCCTCTCTGGGGCCCAGGAGTGGCCAGACCGGTCCGGAGAGGGGCACTGTGGCTGGGAGAGGCACTCGGTGGTGAGGCTTAATTATGTTTCTCGGAGCTGCTTTCACGGAGACGGCATAAAGCCACTTAATTAGTGTAGGAATATATAGCCATAATTATCCTGAAATACGGCCTAACTAACCTATGGGAAAGCCAGGCCCAATGCCCGGGAATGCTGGAGACATTAGCAGTCTATGGACATAACCAGTCTGCTCTCCAGGACAGCTCTGTGGGGAACACGGCACTCAGCGATGGGAGAGAACAAAGTTTCCCTGGAGAGTGATGGTGTTTAAGGAACTGTGTGAACTGGGAGGAAAAAGGAAACTGTAGTGATATTTACTGAGCAAATACTGGGACTCAAATTCCTTGACTCTATTTCTTCTTTAATCTTCAAAATAATTGTTCAACATGGATATTAACGTTCAGAGAGGTTCGTTGACAACCCAAAGTCACACAGCTGGGAAAGAGGGGAACCGGAGTTCAGCCTGTGGGTGGCTCCTGTGAAGGCCGCACTCATCCTGTTGTTCCACCCCACAGAGGGCCGCACAGCAGGCCGGGAAGCAGGCTGGGAAGACAACAGACCCTTTCAGCTCGGAGGAAGTATCTCATCCTCTGACATTTAAGAAAACTGCAGTTACTCAAGCTTTCAGGATATAAGTTCGAGCCTCAGTATGTGAAGAGAGTCGCCATTCACTCCGCTCCGGTGGAATGCGTCCCCCAAAGGGCGTGGCGTTCTCCTGCACAACTCTTCGCAGCTGCCTAGAAGACGGCCCTGTGGACACGGAGTCGCCCACATCACCGCTCTCGTTCCTAGTTCTGTGCCCACTATTGGCCCAGGCCAGAGAGGCCACGCCAGGGTAATGAACCTAACTGGAGTCGCGTCCTCCTGCGCTCAAGGGCGCTCAGGTGATACGCAGAACCCTCAGCGCCCTCCAGGGGGCGCCCGGGAGCCAGAAAAGTGGGCTTGGGAGCCCGTCTGGCCAGGAGGTCGAGGAATATTCCAACAACGTCCTCATTCTTTCCTGATCAAAGGAGCCGGGATTGAACCTGCTGTAATCATCCGTCGGGGAGTTTGCTTAAAATTCCCCTAATTACGGGAGAGCAGAAAATTGCTGCGCCTCAGACTGAATAGAGAAATCGAAGGCGCCCTGTTCCAGCTGCCTGGGGGAGACGAGCCAGGCTGGGAACAGAAAGGCTGGGAGAAGCGGGCGGGCGGCTGTGGTGGGAGGACGATGTTCCCGGTCTGTGCCAGGAGTGGGAGCGAGGGGAAGGAGCCAGCTGCAGGGGGCGTGGTGGTTGGCTCAGGTGAGGTGCCAGCCTTCCTCGCAGAGAGAAGGGTACAAGGGCAAGGAGGTGGGCATGTGGGAAGGGACAGCCAGAAATGTACCTTCCCGGGCTGGGGCTGCTGAGGGGCAAGTGGACCCACACCAGTGGCTAAATAGGAACAAAGGCTCTGGGCTGCCCTCTCTCCCCAAAGGGCACCGTGTTGGGGGGGTGGGGAGGCAGCAAGCCGGCAGACAGGGCTCCTCCAGGCACCCTCTCTGGGCTGGGCCCTGACTGGCGTGTGGAGGCGTCAGGGAGAAGGAGAGTGTGGGTGTCTGCCCTTGGGAGGTCCGAAAGGGGAGGCTGGCTCACATTCGCGTTTCAGAATGTCGTGCTTACCGTTGTTCAGAGCAGAGAGGTGTGGACCGGAGCTCTGAGAATGGCATGCGGGAAGGAAGGGCTGAGCTCCTCCAGGCTGCACGCCTCAGCCACCCTGCAGAGGAGAATTGTGTGGCACCCTGGAGCCGCTCCTTACCTGCCAGGGGCTTCTCTGTGCCCATGCGCATCTGACATTTGGTTGGCACTGGCCCTCTTGGTGTGCCTGCTGCAGTATGGCACTTGTTCCACTTTCAGTGTTGAGACTCAGGCTGCCAGCTACAGAAACCCACGGAAAAGAGCACAACTTACTAAAGGGGATACAGGAACATCCCACAGAGCATTGCAGGCTGCGTGAGGACTGGAACCGAGGAAGAAGAGGCAGCAGACCTGGGAATTGTAACTCGCCATCCCCCTTCCGCAGCCTGCAGCACACAGGCTTCCTTCGCCGAACAAGACCCCAGGTTCCCACGTGTGCGTGGAGCCAAGAAAAACCACACACGGGCTGTGCCTAGGCCCCGACTCTGATACCTAAACATCAGATTCAGACTCCAGCATGACTCTGGTGCCAGCTCTAGTCGGGCCAACCTGGGCATAGCGGTGTCCCAAATGCCACGTGTCCCCCAGTCCTTGTGAGCAGCACAGCTGAGAGGCCAGCGGACATCAGACAGTAGCTCCAACAGTCTTCTTTATGGTAGTGAAGACATGACGAGGTGACCTGTGCATACACAAGGTGGGGGGTATCCCCTGACCCAGAAGGTGCTCGTGGCCAGAGTGGCGAGTTGCTCACTGTGTCATGCACTTAGCTGTGGCTGAGGCACACCTTTCTATGGGCAGTGAGAACTGAGAGGCAGGGACTGCCCCTGGCTGCCAGCCCTGCAGGGGCCAATGTGGGCAGCGGCAGGCTCGTGGGAAGGCCAGAGTCCTGGCCAGGGCCTCCTGGAAGAACAGACCAGCCTGCTAGGCTTCACGATGGCTGACTGAGGCCAGGAAACCTGTAGTTTAGAAGCTTGATTATTTCCATGCTGTTTGTATTTTCTATAATTACGTCCCTTTTGTTCTCCCTTAGTATTTATGGAAGTTCTTTGTGGAAATGCCAGCAGATCCCAGCAGTGCTGAGAGGAACCAACAAAGGCTTTGTGTCTCTCCCTGGCTCAAGGTAAAAGAAACATCTTTGGAGCCCAGGAGTGGAGAAGATGAGCGTGTGGCTGCAGGAAAGGGGTGGGGGCAGAAGAGCGCTGGGGCCCCTACCTTGCTGGATGTCCTCCCCCTCCCCTCTCACTTCCTCTCCAGGGCCAGCTGTGGGCTCCCCAGAATGTTCTAGGCTGAGCTGGGCTATCTGGTGGCCTCATTCTGGGGGGCAGCCGAAGCCACCCTCAGCCCAGACAGATGGCGAATTCCCAGGAAGCTCTGCAGCCAGGTGTGGGTGGTGGTGGACTAACTGCATCACCCAAGGGAGGAGTGCCACCTTGACCCCAGGGCAGGGGAACTCCCTGGTCTGTGCTGGGCTCCAAGTCTGTCTGAGTTCACCCTTCCCAGCCCTGACCTTTTGCTAGATCAGTCCTGAAAAACTCAGCACAGCATCAGAGCCAGGCGGGGTGGGGTCCTCCATCTCTCACTAGGCTCAGGGAGGAACTGGCTGAGGCTGTGATGCTGACAAGGGAAAGCTGAGAGAGGGCAAGGTGAAGGTCCAAAGTGGATGGAAAGGCTCAGGGATATCCATGGGCTCCTTGACTTCTCAGACAAAATTATTCACAAGTGAAGTATCGCCGCATGTCCCTGGAAGGTCTTGGCTCCCCCCACGGCCATTCCAGACCAGATGGAGTTGCCCTGGGTGGCTGAGCAGCTCCAAGAAGGAACAAGGTGTCTGCAGGCAGAGACGCAGCAGTGACACGGGACATTAGGTGCTGATGGTAGTACCGAGCCAGAGAACTGCAATTAAGGACATGCTGGGCCGCTCTGGGGGCTGTTGGACAAGGACCCTGAACAAGGGTGAGGAAGCTGAGGGCTGAGTCTGAGCAGCTTAAGGATGGAGCAAGGCATGGGGAAGCCAGCCTGCTGTGGGGCGCAGCAGCCTCCCTCCTCCCCCCACCAGTCTGTCAACAGCATTCGCAGCATCACTGTCATGACAGCACCTGCCAAGAAGTAAGCCTAACATGCTCACACCAGGAGGCAGTGTTCTGCATTCCACAGATAAGATAAGGACACTTGGGCTTGGAGGTTAAGTAACTCGTCTCAAACCCTAAGACAGTGGAGATGAAACAGGCCCAGCTCCATCTGCACCAGTGCCAGGACTTATGGCCACCCACTGTGGTGCCCTCTTTCCAGACAGCCCCTGGACTGGGCTCATAGGTTACCCAGGCCCAAGATCAGGCTGGGGTTGTAGGTGGGATTCCCTGGGGGATGGAGAGCTCCCAGTCAGTCATGCTGCTGGTACCACCTGTCCTGCCTGGTGTAGGGGAGAGAGGAGGGACACCTGCCTGGATGACAACAGAGACCTGGCCCAAGGGGAAGACCAAGAAGTGGGAGGTGAAGAGGGCTACTTGTGTCACCCCAAAGCTTGCATCCCACCTGGGGGAACCCTCGGTTATCTTAGTTCTCCCTCCTTGGGCTCTGCCATTGTCATTAACAAGCTCAGCCTCCTCTAGCCAAGTGCACCCAAAAAGAGAGGAACTCTGCTGCCTACTCCCAGCCACCTCAGGCCCTGCTCATTTGCACACTCCCGTCATGACCCCAGAGTGCATAGAAGGGTCACTGCAGGAAGCATCCCGCCCTCATCATGTAGTGCTCAAACAGAGGAGGAGAGGGGAAAGGGCAGGCGAGATGATGAGTGGGCTCCAGGTACCCCCAACTAGGCAAGGCCGCCCCATTGCAGTGTTGGCAGCTGGCCGAGGAAGGCCGCCAAGAGAGGGAAGACTGTGGGAAAGACAGGAAACCCAAAGATAAAGGAATTCGAGACGCAGCCTGCTCCTGCCAGATGACCTGGTCCTTTGTCCCCAGTAGCGTGGAGCATTTCCAGCCTCCCCGCTCCAGCACGAGGCCGCCTCTTCCAAGAAGCCCTCCCTGACCTCCACACGAAGCTTTCTTTCCCCCTCCATGCTTTATCTACACAGACCTCACACATCCAGCCACATTCTTCACATCATGCAAAACTGGGCAGCTTGGGGCTCCACAGGGCAGAAGCCAGGTGGTTAACCCACATGAGATGGAGGAAGTTCACAGCGGAACTGAGCCGGAGGCAGGGTGCTGAGTTAGAGGACGCAGGAGGGGTCGATGTTGTTTCCCATTTGAAATCCAGACTCCACCAGGGACAAATAGAAAAGCTTGTTTCTCCGGAGTCCTGAAAACAAAGAAAGTGAGCAAATGTAGTCACCTCAAAAGCAACCTCAGGGTACAGGGAAGCCACTGCTGGCTACTCAGAAAACATTTCTGTCAGGGCAGGTGCACCCCAACGTGGTTTTGGTCATCACAGAGGCAGAGTGATTTAGAATATCAGAATCAGATATCAGAATATTTTTCATTCAGACACCTATTTTATATTTATACATTCCATTTGGGTTTTTTTAAACCTATTTATCTCCTCATCCTATGCACATTTTCCTCTACATTTCTGAGCATATGGAACATATTTATAATCATCGCTTTCCAATCCTTGTCTACTAATTCTGTCATTTTTCTTCTTTTGGATCTGTTTCTGTTGATTGACTTTTCTTCTGGCTATGAGTCATAGTTTCTTGCTTCATTACATGACTGTAAATTTTAAATTAGATGATGGATTTGTAAATTCTATATTACTGAATTCTGGATTTTGTTTTATTCCTATACAGAGTGCTGAAGTTTGTCCCGGCCCCTGGTTATTTGGAATAACTTTGATTCTGTTCAGGCTTGTCTTGAATGGGTCCAGAGGAGCCTTTCTACAGTGGGGTGATATCTTTGGTGACTCTCTCAGATACTTGAAGTCCAAAAATTCCCTCTACCATTGGATGGGAATCTGCATTATTACCAGCTATATGTGAACTCCAGGAATTGTGTGACTGACTGCTTATTTTATTTTAACTTATTTTTGTGGGTGCATAATTGTGACACATATGGGAAGTGTCATCACAGGAAAGTTGGTACCTATATATAGCCCATCATAACCCTTTTTACCTCCTCTTCCCCTCTATCCATAGATCCCTTCGCCTGTAAACATTCTCTTGTTTCCTATAAACTATCCTTTATTTTGCTCTTTAAATTATTTAAACCTCAGGTTTCTCCTGTAAGAGAAATCATTCGATATTTAACCTGATTTATTTCATTGTTCTGTTTCGCTTTGTTTTGTTTTGTTGCAGAGTCTCACTGTGCAGTCTAAACTGACCTTGACCTTGACTAGACTAGGCCTGAATTCGTGATCATCTCACCTCAGCCTCCCAAGTACTGAGATGTCAAGTATGTAGCACCATGCCTTCCCAGCCTACTATTCTTTTCCAATTATTTTCTCAGCCTTGAACTTTACCACCCCATCTATCATGCGCAGATCAACGTTCAGCCAAATTTTCAAAGACCCTTCTCCATGTTTTTGGACTCTCTGTGTGCAGCTTCCTCCCTCCACATTCTTCCTCATGAATCCCAGCCTTCCTCAAATCCATTCTGTCTCGTCAGCTCTGCCCTTGACTCTAGTGTCCGCCTCCTTTGCCATGGCCTGGAAACGCTCTCGTAGCCAGCTTCTATCTTCCTTCTCTTGGGGACCACCAGGAACAAACCTCCCCATGGGTGGGCCATACAACAAGCAAAGTAAAGAAGTGTGTATCACGTTAGAAAGTAGAAAGGCCTGCAGGGAAAAGACAGAGGAAGGTCAGAGAAAGCACCAGGGAAGGAAGCTATGATTATAAATAGTGTACACAGGGAGCCCCTCACTGAGAAGGTAAATTAGCAGAGTTCTGAAGGGGGTGCAGGAGTGAGCCCACTGCAGATTCCCTGAGAGGAAAGCACATCTGGGCTGCTCAAGGAAAGCAAGGAGCTGGGCTTAGTGAAATCCACCCATGAGGCTGAGGTAGGAGGATTGAGTGTTCTTCTGGCAAGACCCTTTTTTCAGGAAAAAATAAAACAATGACAAGGATCCCAGAGGTATTGAGAGAAAGAGACAAGTTGGAGAGACTTAGGCCACAAAGAATTTGAGCAAAATGGGAGTCATTAGAAGACGCCAAGCACAGATAAAGCCTGGTTGATGGTGCACATCTGTATAGCCAGCACTCCGAGAGGTTGAGGCAGGAGAATCACAAGTTCAAGCCCTGCTTAGGCAACTTAGCAACTCAGTAAAACCCTGTCTCAAAACAGAAAATAAGGTTTTAGTATGTAAGTTCAATCCCTAGTACCCCCCCACACACACACACACATGCAGAAAGAGAGAGACAGAGAATAGAGCACAACCTGCCATTGCAAAGGCCTTTCTTTGGCTGCTATGTCAAGAATGATCTTGGGCAAGGGAGAGGAGCAGACAGCTACTGCAAGACAGCAGAAAGTAGGAGCCTGGGCAGGGTGGCCTGGCAGGAGGTGAGGGGCAGTGCTGGGATTCTGAGTATCGTGGTGAAGGATGGATGGAGGAGGGTTCCCCGGCCACTCCTAAATTGACTGGCCTCAGAAGATACCCCTGGCGTAACACAAGGAAGGTGGCAGCCGTGGACATCTGACCTGTGAACAGGTGACACGTCTTCTGAACACTCAGGTGGGGCTGACCACAAGCAGGTGCACAAGGCAGGGTTTCCCAGGAGAGCACAGAGGGAGGGAAGTGGGTGAACACCCAAGAGGCTCCTGCCTAGCGATGCCCCATGTCCCAGGGAGCAACATGGACGCTGTGTCCCATGTTGGAAGGCAGCAGAGCCGACAGCCCACAGCCGAGCTGGCCCTTTTGCAGGCTGACTCCTCCCACTTGTCCTGGGAGGCTGGTCCAAACCACTAAAGGCAGTCCAAAAGACCAAAGACCACAGTCCAGGCCCTCCCAGAAGCTCTGTCCTGTCTGTCACAGACCCCTCTGCCTCTCACTCCTGACTCTGGCCAGGGCTATTTGCTCCCGTGGCTCATAGCACGGCTCCCTGAACACCCAGATCACACTGTGGCTGCCATCCCCTGCTCGCCCTGACTGCCAAGACACTTGCTGGCTGTTTCCCAAGTGGCCTCTGACACACTTCTGCCTCTGCTCCTCCCCCTCGTACCTCACAGCCGGTGATGACTCAGAGGGACGTTTTCCCATTACCAGTAGAGAGAAAGTCCTGAGATGTGACAAAACCTCCTGAAATCCAACCTTGTCCTACTGCTTTTGCCCTGTGTCCCTTCGTCCTAGCATGCTAAAGCGCTCATGCTGGGAAGATCACCATCCGCCTGCACTTTCCACGCTGCTTCTGGCTGCTCCACACATGATTCATCTTTGTCATCTGGTGTCTCCTGTAGCCCTTTCTCCTTTGCTGCCTCACATCCCCTCCCCCACTGCTCCTCTCCCACAGTCATTCGTCACAGGCGGTTAGTTTAGGGGAGTGAAGATGAGACCCCAGCTGACTCTGGGAAAGTCTCCTCTCTTCAACCAAGGGAGGTCAGAAATCACCTGCATGTCCCCAGAGTCCTTCACACACCCCTACCTGTGCCCTGTTGTTCCCTGCTGTCCTCACATTGTCCTGATGCAGCCAGAGGGATGACCAGACCAAGGGAGACCACCATCTTCACCCCCAAAGTGACTACCCTCCTGCTCTCTTGCCCACACCCGACAGACAGACAGACAGACAGACACACACACACACACACACACACATTGTTCCTTAAGTGGCGGTCAGGACAGTGGCCAAGTGATCCATAGCTTCTTTTTCTTCTGCTGTGGTAAAATATGGACAGCGGGAACCACGAGAGAAATGAGGCATGAAAATTAATCTGCTTTACAATCCTCATGAATATTTAAAAGCTGATGAATATGTAACTACATTTCTTTTCCCCTCCATTAGTGTCTGCTTTTGAGTTACTCTATAGCTCCCTTTGGTTCCTTTGGGGGCTGGTTGGCTAGACTGATTTTTAAATTGGTTTCACAGGTATATATCGCTCCTAGGTCCCCTCCACCCCCAAACCTGAGAAGAAGAGTTTTCCCTTTGAAATTCTTGGCAGAGGGAGACTGAGAGGTAGAACCAACTTCTCTTACATGGAGGAGACGCAGGAGAAAGGGAGCTGTTTGAGCAAAAGTATACAAAGTGATACAGCCTTTTAAGAATAGAGCACCTCCTTCTTCCCCAAGCCTTGGTTTCCCCTTGAAGGCAATAGCAGGCCCTGCTGCCCAGTTCTCAAGAGTCTTTCGGGATCCATGTCCAGCCAGGAGGGTCTTGGGAGGCCGGGAAATCATTCAGCAAAATGTTACCTCCTTCCCACTTAGAAGAATCCAGTGCTAAGATCATGACATGATGCTCAGCATCCGTCCCCTGGATCCTGGAGCTCACCATCGCACCCAGAACCCCATCTTGTCACCCCTGAGCCAACTTCCTGCCCTGGGACCCTACCTCAGCTACTCTGGAGCTGGCTTCCTCCCTCTGCATCATTTGGAGTTCTGGGGCAGGGATGGCTGCTCCCCACCTCCCACACTATCAATCACCCAGGAGCCAGAAGAAAGAGCAGCAGGGCATCCTCCCAGAACAGCACGACTTTCCCGGAGCCCGAGGCAGAATCCAGCATTGAACTGGTATCCTGTAGCGGGAAGGCTCAGGCCAGGCTGCAGCAGGAAGGCACCATGGGGTGGGGCAATGGGCTGTGGACCATCCATCCCCATCCCACCAAGTCCCAAAATGCAGCCCAGCTTGGTGGCAGAGTGAGCTGAAGGTCCTAAAGTCCTGAAGCCAACCAGAGGACCATGAGTCCCACAGCCAGGCCTGGAATGCAGGCCAGACCCAATGCTACTGACCCCGGACAGGGACCCTGCCCCACTCCAGACTCCTTAGCCCAGCTCCATCTCACTTTGTTTTGATCATATTTTCCCCGCCTTACTTTCTAGCATATCAGGTTCACACCTAGGCCATCTGGGGCCCCTCACCCACTGGGCCCATCCAAGCTGCCAGGCTCACCTCCCAGGCCAGTCAGGCCCTCTGCTTTGCCTGCATGCTGCCTGACCTTCCCTTCCAGCCCACTCAGCTCAGAACTGCCTCCATCCTGAAGCCTTCCTTGATTAACCCCAGGCCAGCTGCAGCTTCATGCCATCATTTCTGGGTTCTCCAGGCCTTGGTGCAGGATGCACAGGGTGCTCATTGGCACCATCATCACGTGTGCCTGGTGCACAAAGGGCTGCTTGTCATGCAGAGTCTTTTACACCAGACCCAGCATGCAGACGACAATCAGTGTCAGCAGCCTCCTCCTCCAGCATGGGCGTGGTGATGTGGGAACCCTCGCTTGCCCACGCCTGCTGGAAAGCCTCAGCTAGCCTCATGGGGATGATGGCCGTGCTGGTGGAAGGGAGCTCCCCGGGCAGGGCCCTTTCTCCTTCTGAACGTCCTCCCAGAGCTCTCTCAGGAGGCCCTGATGTGCCAATGGACACAGCTGTGACGGGGATTCCTGATTTGGACACAAAGAAGGCTCGTGGGCAGGCAAGCCAAGAAAGAAGCTCAGGACCCGGCCGCCCTGCAGCTGTAGCCTCACTGCTGAATGTCCTCAGATGTGGCTTTTCGTGGTTTAAATAGGGATATAAAGATGTGTCCCTTTATGACAGCATTATGGCATGAAGGAAATGTGAAAGTGTTTTGAAAAGTGCAGGACAACCTGTAAACGCTAGGATGCTGCCACACTCATGATGTCTACACTGTGGATCATCATATGCGACGTCTCCCACCCACCCCTACCTCCTCAGATCTGGCTGCCCCTGCTCCTGCTAGCTGTCCCCTCCCTGAGCTAAGGACAAGTGGATGGCTGCCCCTTGGGATCCGCAGCTCATTATCCTCAACAGGTGCCCCAAGCGATGCCATCACCTTCCACCCCTGGCCTCTCTGCTCAGCTCTCAGCTGCCTCAGTGTCAGAAACAAGTATGCACCTTGTCAGACAAGCCCGCATCTCCCTAGAACATGCTGTAGCATAATTAGCCGTCGAGGAGGTGCACGGGCTCCACCCTCATCACAGAGCTAATGCCATCACTGCGTTGTTGATGCTGCTGCTGCTGCTGAGGAATGAGTTGCCCCGGTGTGTAGGAGCAGCTCTCTTGCTAGCAGGACCAAGTAGGCTCAGGGGAGCCAAACAGGACCAAGCCATACAGGGAAGACCCCTGGCAGAGTACAGCTGGGAGCCTCCAGCAGAAACCTGGAGGGAGGAATCCTTCAGCCTGAATAAATCCCAAGATGGCTTCCCTCTTTCCTTTCCTCAGCCTCCTGCAGGCCCAGCTGCCCATGTGGAGCTCCTCTGTATCGCAGACATCTCCATCCTAAGCTTCTTTTTCCTTGTCTGGCTCCTCTGCTCTGGCACCTCATTAGGCTCACCACCTGCCCCTGTCTCTCTTCCCCAGGGGCTTTGGTACTAGCAGCAACCCATGTGTGTGGCCATGGCAGAGGTGCCACCTCCCATCCCCTCCCCCATACTCTCTTGCCTCCTCAGAGGAACATTTCCACATAACCCCTGGGAAAGGTGAGTTTTCCTGACTCCTTCATCTCGCCAGCCTGCTGTAAGGACGGCCCTGTATGTCATCTTTGCCACCTTTGAAGTAGGAGGGAAAATGGCCCAGGACCTGGATCCAGGTGAGCTCTGCATCCTCCACCTACCTGATCCAGATAGTAACCACTTCTAGAGACAGATGGGGAAACTGAGTCCTGGGCACAGCACCTCACTCCCCACCTTTCCCTGTAAGAAGAGGATATAGCCAGAGAGAGGAGAGGTAGAGAGAGAAGCTGAGCATGTCTGGGCCCCTGGGATGCAGCCCTCCTAGCTGGACCGTCCCAGGCCACGGCCTAGCTGTTTGTCCTTCGAGGAGTCTTGTCCTCCTGGCAAGCAGAGGCCCTAGAGGAGGAAGTTCCTGCTCTCCCCTCGCAGTGCAGAGTAACTTTCAGGAAAAACCAAGTCAAGCCCCTCCCCCGAGCTCCTTCCCACACCCCACCTTCTGTGGCTCAGGTAGGACCTGTGAGGGTCATGGTGTCACCTCTTCACCGAGATGGGTGCTTCAGCCTCAGCTCAGGAAGATTCCCTGTCTGCTGCCATCCCAGGCTTTCTATGTCCAAATTCAGACTCAATGCTGAGACCCAAGGGGCCCATCAGCTGAGGGGCCCAGGATATCTGCAGCAAGGGCTGGGCCTCCCTCTGTGCCCAAGTCCTGGGCCTTATCCCAGCCTCCCCCACAGAGCTCAGCTTTCAGAGAGTGACGGCTTGAGTGGGTAGGCGGCATAGAGACAAACGGGGCTGTGATTAGCTGGCCATCAATATCTCTTAAAGGCCCATTCTCGAAAGTTGGCAGGTCCCTCCAGCTTCTCCACCCTCCCTGATCCAGCAGAGCCCCCCTCAGCAGCTCCAGGCTCTATCTTTCTCCCTCCTTCCCGCCTTGCTCCGGTCATATCAGCCAGATGGATTATGTCTTATTTCTCTTGGATTTGGCTGCAGGAACCAAACAGCATTTAAGGCCATTGATTGTTCAAAAGGCCAACTGTATAATGTACCAGAAAATTAGTTTGGAGTGCCCAGCAGGGGAGCAGCTCAGCTCTGGGCTCAGATTTACTCCGCTTTGATAGACTGAGCCGGGGATACAGGTGGAAGCAGGGCACACTTCAGCATCTTCTGGGACTCTGGGGAAACCACCCCTTCCCTGGGGCCGTGCCAGTGCCTTTTTATCAGCCAGTCTACCAGGAGAGCAGTGGTCCTGGCAACACGTTCCTCCTCTCACACACCACACCTGTCTACCCATACACATGGGCACCACATAGCCCATACTCCCAGGCAGAGCTGCCACACACTCTCACACAGGCACTCATGAGGCTGTCTGAGGGTCCACAAAGGAGTCTCCCTTTGTCTGAGGGATCTGGTGCCCAGGACAGTGCCTGACCAATGTTTACTGGGTCAACGACATTGTCGTTTTGGCTGAATGAGTGCAGACCAAGGACAGCTCCCATCCAGCCCCTGCTCACAGCCAACCACTGTCATTCATGTGTTGGTAAGCACAATAATGACTTTTTTGTCTTTTGCAGGGCTGGGGATTGAATCCAGGGCTTCATACATGCTAGACAAGCACTCTACCACACAGCTACATCCCCAGGCCTAGCTTTTGTTTTTGAATCTCTAATATGCACTAGTCATGAGCAAAACTCTTCATATGAGACCTCTTGTTTGGTCTTCAGAACTTCCCAAGATACAAGGTATTGTTATTCCCATTCTACAGATGGCAATATGGAAGTTCATAAGGGTAAAGCAATTTCCTTGAGGTTTCATTGAGTTTGTCTCAAATCGGAGGCCAGGACACCTAACTCTAGGAATCCATGTTAACTGCACACACTATGACTCCAACTTCACAAGACAACCCCTGCCACAAACAAACAGGACAGGAGAGACTGACACCTAACAATCCACATCAGCAATTTTTCTGTGTCAGTCCATCGTGTACTTCCTGTCTCCACTTTAGTGAGCCCCAGTCAGTCTGATAGCGAAGTGAGTTCTGAGTATTTCTGAAGTCTGAAAATCTGAGGCCATACTCATGGGAAAAACAAATAAGGCACAGGTGTGTAAATACCATATTGTTTCTCTAGTGTAAGAACATGAGGGAGTAAGTGAGGTCCAGAATGGATAACAGGCATTGTGAAGTAGATAGAAAACGTTCAAAGGGAAAGGGGAAATGGGAAGCAGGGGTAAGCAAATGAAGGAAAGAAAAAATTTGATGGTTAAAAGAAAAGTGGAAACAGAGCTTAGGTATATAGGGGGATGGGGTTGTAGGGAAGACAGGGGAATGGGAAAAAGTGAGAATAAGATACATCATGTGCAGGTATAAATTCTCAGTGATGCATGTGATCATAACATTCTTAAAATGTACAAATAAACTCAATAAAGGCAAAAATAAATAAATATAATAAAAGTTAAAAGTCTGAAAATCAAGCCCAAACACAGCCAAAGTCATGGGAATCTGCAAAACGCAATAGACCTGTCCTGGTGCCTTCTACATACTACACCTTTAATTCATGTTAGCCAGTTCCTTTGGGGGAGGAGCCGGGAGCCTCAGGCCCCAGATAAGGGCCCACGAGTTGTTCTCCGGCCTGGCATGAACAAGAGTGAAGGTGGGCCCTAGGTGATAGAGGAGGGCGTGAGTGGCAGAAGGGGGATGGATCCACAATACGAAATGACCCTAGGTAAATCCTTTGTCTGGGGCTCATCCAACCACAGGAAATATGACATCAGCAGAGTTTCGTCATTACCAAGTTTAAAGTAAGGCCTGAACTGAGCAACAAAAAGAAGGCAAAGTGCCCTTAGAGAGATACTCCTCAGTTTCATCTTCAGTGGTGCCAATGGGTTTACACTGCAGCAAATGGGACAGTTAGACAAGAGGAAGAACTTCCAAGGTCTACTAAGTCCTTAAACAGTCTAACAAACGCAGCACTAGCTATCTGCAAAGCTCAAGGAGACACGCAAGTGTGTGGGCACGTGGGATGGGTGAGATGAACTCATTGGAAACTACTCCTCCATCCCGGAGAGGCTGCAAGTCCGATCTATCTTCAGAGCAGCTTTCCAGCACCGGGAGGGGACTCTGTGAAGCCCCGGGAAAACGCCAGTGTGGCAATTTAGTGGTAAGCAGCAACGCTAATGAGTGCCAAGAATAACAGTGGCTTCTTAATGGAGCCCTTAATGAAGACTCATTTCGGGTTTTATTAATGCAGAGAAAAAGCACACACTCTTTTTTTCCCCAGCTCTCAGACATCGGGCAGAATGAAAGGCTGCTCCAAATGTGGGCTGAGCCCATACCAGAGCTCCTGCTCAGGATACCGCCATAGGCTCCAGGAAGTGAGGTGGGCTCTGAGCCCAGAAACCTCTTTTGCACTTGGACAATCCCTTTGAACTCCTGGAGCCCACATGGCCTTTGTACTGCAATGTATGCAAATAATACAGTGGCCCCTCGGTTCATGACAACCTTGTGTGCGAACAATTTGGCTTGCAAACAGAAGCATTTGGAAAATTTTTGGTTTTGTTTGAGAACTCTGCTTTAGGTGACTAACAGCTGTGACCATCTTTTCTTCATACTCATAGAACAAATTAAGTACATGGACCAAGGTACCACTGTACAAAGGAAACCTGTCCCCAGGAGAGGGCAGTGATTTTATCAGGCAGTCACTTCCCATCAAATATTTCATAGAATGGAATCTTCCCCATGATACTGAAACTATGTGGCCCCGATGTGACTAGGCCGGTCACCTCCTCAACTGCACTGTCCTATCACCAAATATCCCATCTTCAAATACAGCAGGAGGGATTCAGATTAGACCCACCAAAGGCCCCAGGAACTAGAAATATGGAGTTTTGGGGCTTGCAGGTGACTTTTTTATTTAATAGCTTCCCTTGCTACACGAGGGAAGCAAGACCCAGAGACAGTTGGTGTGGCTCAGCCACTGTCCAGATCCTTGGAAGCACTCACATTATACCACCCTCTGCCCTTCCTGGACTCCCACCCCCAGGCCTGCAAACCTGGCTAACTGACCTCCGTGAGGCCAGGCTGGCATAAGCAGGATGGCATCTAAGGCTGTCTGGGCAAGGACCTGGAAGACTCTCTGATTGGCCCCTTATTAACCCAGAACATAGCTCAGGGAGCACCTTGCACACCACAGATGCCCAATAACTTTTGAATAGAAAGGAGATCCCCATCTTGTAGATCACTGATCCCCAAACCCAAACAGAAACCTCCATAGAAGGACAATGATCATACCTAAAGAGCTCTGCTCTTGTTCCAGCTGCACTTGCCAGCCCTCTGCCAGTAGTTAATGCATAATTGCTGAGTTAGTAAGATGAGTGACCCTGGAGTCTCTGATGTGGGGAGTCTTCTCTCCATTCACCTCCAGCCTCCAGGTTGGGGCCATCCCTGCTTGGTGCTTGGAAGACCCAAGACAGCAAGGAATCTGCAAGGAGGACTCCAATTGGTGGGGAGCAGCCTACCCTCTGCACATGCCTCTAAGCTGGGTGTTGTCTGACTACTTTTAACAGAAGAGGAGAATGAGGCACAGCATGAGATGCACATCTCAACTCAGTGGTCCAAAGTCAAGAGCAGAAAATGGGTGAAGACAGGAGATGAAGCAGGTTAGCCAGGCCCAGCTCCAGCATCATTCACAGAACCTATAAATCAGGCACCCCAGGGCCAGGGCCCCCAGCACTGCACCAGTCAGAGCAGGCAGTGAGTTCTAGATGAGGTTCTCTAGGACTTTGAAGAAAGGTGAATCATGCCTGGGAAAACCTTAGGAAAGGTGGCAGACCAGTTAGCAGAGAAGCTGGCATTTAGTTGGCACTCCTGAGATCGGCACTATACTTCTGAAGAGACTTGGGTTCAGAGAGGGGAAGGGAACTTTCTCAAAGCCACAAGGCTAGCCAGAGGTAGACTTGGGATTTGAACCCTAATTGGAAATGGCAAAGACAGAGATTAAGAAGACAATAGTCCCAGGTCAGGATAAAGAGTAGCTCAGAGGCCACCACTGGAGACCTCTGTTTCCTAAATAGAGGTTTTGTCTTAAAAGCTCTGGCTATGAAAAGTCAGAAGAGGCCAAGAGTGTATTGAACTATAGACATTTTTCCTGCTGGATCCTGCAGGAGACCCTATGAAGATGGCAAAGGAGTCCACTGATCAGACCCATTAACATGCAAGGGGACTGCCCAGCTTTTAAGCACCACCACAGCCACTTTAATCTGTTTTCCCAGAGAGGTTTACGCCCCATCTGCTCACATGGCCCCCGGCACAGCACTGCACGCCAGCAACTGCTGTCTATCCTCGCCAGCCACACAGCTCAGCCTGCCAGCAACAGCTGGACTCTCAGAGGGAAGTGATCCAAGTTCGAGTCCCGTGAGCCCAGCTAGGAGCCTCAGTTTCCCTGTGTTGTAAGAAGAGGCAATTATACCTGTCACACAGGACTGTCCTAAGCATTTGAGATCCTGCCACTCACCTACCTTTAAGGCTACTGTTTCTGTTCTCTTCTCCAAGACCCAACAGCCTGAGACAGAAGCCTTTGCCTCAGCAGAGCCTTGAGAAGTCTCCAGGTTTACTGGGCCCCCTCCCTGGTGGGGAAACAGAGGCACTGGGCACCAGGAGGCTCTCTTCCGAAGGTCCCAAAGGGCTGAGTGAGCACGTTCTGCCACATGAGCTCTGGGGCACTGTTCAGCACTGTGGCAGTGACCCTGAGTCCAGCTACAGCTCGCCTCCTGCACCCTGAGGTGCAAAGCTTGGCTGCTGCACTCTCTTTGCTGAAGCCACCCTGGACCCCAAACCAGAGCTTCCCCATCTCTGTGCACTGCTCATCCCGGTTCCTTCTCAGGCTGGTGGCTCCTGCCATAACCACCCACCCCAAAGCCCGGAGGACGCTTCCTCCCTCTCCAGCTTCCCACGGTCTTCCTGCCCCTCCCACCTCCGCTCTGACTCTGGAGGTCCTTGTTCTGCCCACCCAGGAGCCCTGGAGAGCAGGCCTGGGCCTGGCTACTCACTGAGGGAGCTGGTTCTTCTTCCTTCCTGGGCTCCTGAGGGCGTCTCCAGTCATAAAGACAGGATAAATGACCCAGGATCAGACTTCGGGTGGTGTCCCAAAGACTTGGGGCCCAGGAAAAGAAAGAGTTTAGCGTTCATTCTTTCCCTCTCTGTGTTAAGGTTCTTAAAGGGACATCACCATTGTATTCTATCTCCTCCTCCTTCTGCCAATTCCAGGACAAGCACCTGCCTCCTTGCAGAGCTGCTCCCCTGGGCCCCCCACCCTCTCCTCCCCCAACCCCATCTCCCACTCCCCACCCCGCCAGCCTTATAGCAGAGACTGTAATTAGGCCTTTCCCAGGGCGGCACCCCCTCTGCGCAGTCGGGTTACCCATCCAATGGGGGATAATTTATGGAAATGGGTAAAGGTGTTTTAAATTATTCAATTTAAATGTAAATAGAGGAGATGGTTTCTCTGAATAAATTGTCTTATTTATGTTCCACCCGACTCCCCTCCCTGAAAAATACTGAGCAGCTTGGAGCCCTCTGGAGCACTGGGCCTTCTTTCTCTTTGAATAATGTGGAGCAGATCCACGCCCCTGGGGGCTGTGTTCTGAAGGCAGAAACGTCCCCACGACCTCTGCCCCTGTTGGCATGATCAGGAACACACAAGGGCTCCTCAGAGACTGCTCCCATCCAGAAGAAGCAGAAGCGTGGCAGCCAGCGCCAGCACACAGGAAACCACTCCCACCTTTATCTGCCAGGGAGCAGCACTGTCCCCTCCCCTCTGCCCAGTCTCTTCCCATCTGGATCCCAAGTGGTTGGCAGCAAGCTTCTCACCTTCCGGAAAACTTGGTGCTCTGAGATGCTAAGGGGCTATTGGTCACCTCTGCTCGAAGCACTTGAACCCTAAACAAGATTCCCTAGACACAGGATTTCCTTGGTGCGCCTCAGCCATCATCATGGGTGCTCGGGGAAGGGCCTTTAGTAGGAGAAGGGGGCAATTCTTCATTCAGCCCATCTTGAATCATCCTACTTAGGAGTAGGTAATGGGAGGCAGAAGACAGAGTACTAAACATAGCAGCTGCTGTCATGTGGAAATTCACTATATCGGGAAGCCTGCAGCCGGCCACCCCGTTTCACTGGGAACATTGTGTGTACAGTTAGTCCTGTGACTAACCCATGAGGCAGCAGCATAGTTACAGATGCTCCGTCCACCTGCAGTGACTCTCAAAGGAAACTAGCAGACAGCAACTCTGAGACTCTTCAGAAGTCTCTCTCGATCCCCACAAAAAAACCTGCTTGCTTCCCATTGGCTCATACTTGACCAAGAAGACTGGCAAAGAGAGGGGATTTCCGGGGCTCTAGAGATAGGGCCTGCTCCCCCAGTCCTGAAGGGGATCAGAACAAATGGGGAGGTGCAGAAGAGTAGGGACAGTGGACTGTAGAAACTAACAGGCCAGTAGATACACAGGGTGTATTGCAATGTTTCTTTCTGAACTGAATTGCATCAGTTTCTTTCTGCCCTGTTCTAAGAACCAGACCATTGTCCATCCCCACAAGGGCCCACATCACAGACTAGACAGCAAATCTGGTCAAACAGGGCACTGAGAGCTCTCTAGACACCTTAAATCTTTCATAGGATATAAATAAATAAAAGGACTTATTATCTGAGCACCACCATCATTACCACCTTCTCGGTCACTGGGTCTTTCCTTCTGCAAACACCAGCTGCCTACTTCACGCCAGGCATAGCCAAGGACAGGAGGTTTACTACAGAAAGAAAGTCGCACTTCAGGTTTGGTCCATGGCCTTACCTTCCTTGCAGAGGACTTTACCATGCTTGCTGTTGGTTGGCTGTGCTGTAAACATATTTGCTATGTTTGAGAGTTTTAACCTTATCAGTTGCAACTTCCCAAGAGAGAAAGCAAAAACTCAATTACCTGACCACATCTGCAGTTGGAGCACAGATCTGTAACTCTGATTCCACCAATCAGATCCACTCACCAGGGAATGTAAAGAGGTGACACTCAGTGTCCATCGTGCTGGCAATGGTACAAATGGTGCTTTCTGGTTGTTGGAGCAGATGAGAGAGCAAGATTAAGTTTCTGGCCCAGAAGTTCAGTCAACAAGCAACAACAGGCTCCTCCGGTGCCTGAAGGACAGAAGCAGCAGAGGTGGGTTTCTCACTGGGTCAGCTCTTTGTGCAGTGGGCCCTGTGCCTGCCCCCGAGCCTGAAAGCTGGCTCACTGACCTCACTATATTTGTATGAGATACCAGCACGCCGACAAATTCCTTTTCTCTCAGTTAAGTCTGAGTTGGCATCTATTGCTATAGCTACAGACCTATCTTAGGCTGCTCAGACTGCTATAATAAAATGCAATAGACCAAGTAGCTTATAAAAAACAGAAATTTGTTCTGCTCAGTCCCAGAGGCTGAGAAGTCCAAGATGAAGGCCTCATTGTATTTGGTGTCTGATGTGGCTTTGGGGTTCATACATAGCCACTTTAGCTGTGTCCTGTCACAATAGGAGCAGTGGCTTCCCTCGGGCCCTTTTATAAAGGCACTAACTTCATTAAAGACCCCTTTCTCCAAAGGCCCCTGGAAAAATATGCTTATATAGATTGTGCTGCCAACGCAGGTCCGTCCGTCGAGGTGGCCAGCCATGAACACATCCCCCCACACTCCACACTCTCTCCAGGAGGAGCCAGAGGAAATGGACTAGTTTTGTGGAATCAATTTCTTACCCTTGGGCATGAAAAACAACCAGATAGCAGCCCCTATGCAGGAAGCTAATGGCCTTGGGTGTCTGAGTGACACCTCATTCCCTGAAAGACAGAGCTTGGGCCAGACATGCTCTGCTCATGCACCTATTCTCTGTACACTGCTCCACTTGGGAAAGACACATGATGCTCGGCTGCCCCTCCCATGGATAAGGGACTGCACTTCCCTGTGCCCTGGCAGAGGGGCCTGGGCAGGCCCCAGGCACAAAATGATGGGTGCGGCCTTAGAAATGAGTATCAGACCCGGGTGGAGTCAAACCACCTGCATTCAGGACCAACTTGTCTTCTTACCCTCTGTGTTACCTTTAGCAACTTACCTAAATAGTATCAATGGTATATAGTTTGCAAAATGTTTAGTATGGTACCTGGCCCATAGTAAGTCTCCAGTAAAGTTAGTTATTCTTATTACTGTGACTCACTATAATTAAGAAGTTCTTGGTTCATCTCATCTTCTACCCACAGCCCTTATGGCCATTTCACTTCATTTTGCTCCCAGTGGACTTGGAGCTCCACAGGCCACGTGAGAGGGAGAGCAACAACCCTGGAAGCAAAACTGTGCCCAGTCCCTGTCACATGTCTACTGGCCATGATTCTCTGTCACTTCAGCTGCCACAAGTCAAACACTCAACACTCAGAGTGGCATTCAGGCCCCTGAGCCTCCTCCACCTGAGGACAACTTCATTTCTACAGCTTTCTCTGCCACAAGTCTAGCTCAGTAAACATGTTTATATTTCTTCACCCAAAGAAGCATTTATTTAGGGATGAAAAGCCAGCATCAGCTATTCCCAGAAGTGAATGGAGTCCCCAGGACAAAGGAGCAGCTCTTCCCAGTAAACCTGCAGTCCAGGCAGTGGCCAACAATGCTAGCAACTGACAAGTGCACAGCACTTTAGGGTGTGTACGTGTTTGCCCACTGCCTGTCTTTCCCCAGGGATAAAGCCTCCAGCATGCGGACCCTTGGGGGACACTCAAACTATTTCCAAACCATAGCATTCTCCAAATCCTTCTCTCCTGATATTCACAGTCCTTTGTGATGTGGCTCTTCAGCTTCTCCCAAGAAATAAAGTTTGTTTCTTCTCCTGTGGAATCTGAATTGCCTTGGGATTTGCTGTGTTAGTCAGCCTCCTGTAACTCTGACAAAAAACTGCCTGGGACAGTTAAGAAGAAAGGTTTATCCTGGATTAGAGCTGCAGAAGTTTCAATCCGTGGCTATTTGGCCCTATTGGGCCTGTGGTGACATAGCACAGTGTGGCAGGAATAAATAACAGAGGAAGTTCACCTCCTGGTGGACAGGAAGCAAGGAGAAAGACCAGAAGGAGTGAGTCTCAATAGCCCTTTCAAGACCAGGACCCTCATGACCTTTCTCCAACTGAACACTGCCTCTTTATGGTCCACCACTGCCCAAGCTGGGATTGGATCTTTAACAAATGGACCTCCAGGTCTCATTCAGGATCCAAACTGCAGCACTCACAGTGAGCAACAAAACTCAGCAGAGGTGACAGAGGGCCAGTTCTGAGGCAAGGTCAAGTCTGGCAGCCTCATGCTGCTACTGTCACTGTCACCGAGTCTCAGGGTGGCTCATGCTCCCCTGACTCTGAAGAAGCTGACATTTTCTACAAAGAGCCAATCAAGCCTCTCCTTCCTCTGTCCATTGCACGATCCTGGCCCACTGCAGGGCAAGGGACTCAGTCCTGACCTTAACCCCCACTTTCCACCCACCTCGGCGCTTTATATCCCAAGGCATTTCCCAGCAGGGTGAGCCCAAGCTGGGAGAACTGCCCTGCAGACAAGCCTGGGGTGGGATCTCCATAGGAGAGAAGCATCCAGGAGCAGCCTCCCCCAGTGCACCCTCTCAGGGGGAGCAATCAGCCCCAGGAGCCACAGCACGGCCGCTTGACATTTGATGGGAGTCATTATCAGACACTTATGCCCAATCAGGCCTCAAGTGTCTCTCAGAGGCTCTCTGCCACTGCCTCCCTTCAGAGAGCAGTTATTGGGAGGGAGGGTGGGAGGGCGGGCCCCACCCAGCCTGGGCAGGGGTCCTCAGGGCCCTCTCCTTGGGCTCTAGCTCCTCCTTTTCTACTCAGGCCCCTAGGGGCATGGCTGCCCCACAGGCAGGAGGCCTGGCTCCCAGATCCCCAGTGAGACTGGCTATGTGTGTGAGCTGGGTCGTATCTCGGACTCCTGCTGGACTCAGGGAGGGCTCTGCTCCAAGCTCCTGCCTCTGAAAGTCCTGAGTTCCCATCACCCCTCCCACCTTGAGGGCACACACGCTCCCTGGCACATACTCCAGAGGTCCCCTGTGCCAAAGGAGCATCTGCTCTGTCCAGAGCATGCCATGGCTTAGGAGGCAGAAGGCCTGGGCCCTCCATGCCCTGCAAAGGTGTGGGCAAGTCATGGACTTGTTCCTGTTCTGAGAGGTGACAGTAATCCCCACCATCACCACTAGTGCTGCTCTCCAATGGAGCTAGGAGAGAAGCACATCAGTCAACTTAGGGGGAAGCACTTGACAAACTATAAAATAAATGCTAGGTACAGTGTCCATCCATACAAGCTCAGGGGGGCCAGATGCAGGCGAGGAAGAGGGGTGTGTTCCACACACACATGCACCTCATCCACATAGTGTTTCCCTTTGTACCTGGTTGGGTTATCCATAGATTTTCACTCTCTGTCTCCTCTCAGGCACTGAACCTGCACTCTTGATGTGTTACAGCCTGAATGTGAAGCCAGGGAGAGCTCTGCCCCATTACATAATTGTCTGCAGGAGGCGCAGATACGCCCCACTCTACTCTGCCAAAGAACTGAAGGGCTCAGACAAAGCACATTGCTAAAACAGAAGAAAGAGAAAGAGAGAAGCAGCTGGAACCATGTGCCTTAAAAGGAGTCAGTCCAGGAAGCTTCCTGGAGGAAGAGGTAAATCTGAATGGGGTTTGGAAGAAGTCTGGGTGTGCAGACAGCAGGAAAAGGGGAGGACTGTGGATAAGATCTGCTTTAAGTCCTCTGCTATCAAGTAGTGGCAGAGTGATTTCGGATTCATGGGGATCTTCCACCCACATTTTCACCCACATTTGGAGCTCATCACAAGTCGTTAAACTAGGCAAGTCAGTTTTATTACACAGACTGGAAACTGAGTCTCAGACAGGCAATACTCCAAGTTTGCAAGCTCATGGGCAGCAGAGTGGTAGAGAGGCATAGACCCTAATTGGCCTAGCCTGGGCAACCTACACACGTCTCTCCATGGCTGTCCAGCGCATCTGCCTTTATCTGCCAGCCCTGAGGGCAGGCACAGTGCCTAGGTAATGAACTCCAGGCACAGCGTGGGATCTTCCTCAGCAGAGGACAGTGGTGGTTTTCAAACTGGACACAACTAGCTCACACCCCAGCTCTGCCATTTTCCTTGGCTTTGGTTCGTCCAGTCCTCTAGGAGCCTTGGTTTCCTGCATGTCAAATAGATTATTGTTAGGGTCAGGAGAATGACATTGAAGCCCTTAACACTATGCTTGGCACATAGTATTTGTTCAATTAACAGTAACTCCTATGCTTAATATTATGGTTATTATTCATTAGTGCAAAGCAAGTCTCTGACGGCCATTTCTCACCAATCTGTGCCTTCCAGGACACACCCCCACTGGCCTCCCCTCACTGTTTTGGTAACTACTCCTCCCACCCCAGCACAAGCGATTTGTTTTCCCTTCCATTCACCTGGCCCAGTCCAGACCTCACAGTCCTGGGCCTCAGGACTCTCCTCCAGTGGGTGCTAGGCCTAACTCCCCCAGTGACCTGCAAGAATCCATTCCAGTCGCCAGAGCTCTCACTTCTATTAAAACTCCATTTTCTAAGAAAGCAGAAAGGTAATTATGAATCCAAGTTTTAAATCACTCCGCCACTGAATTATTAAAGGGAAGAATTAAAAATAATCAGGCTTTTTCATTACACTTCATAGCAGGGAAATTAAAGGTATAAGAATATATTTTTTCCTCGAATTTAAGTATTCATTTTGGAGATTTATAGGGGAGTTGAAATGATTCCCTGCATGCCCAGCTCTCCTCTCTATAAGAGGAGAAAGAAAAAAAACCTTGTAAAAATTAAAAGGGAAATAGAGCAAAGAAGGGATTTAACATAAAGAAGTACAACTGAGTGTTTTGCATGTTAATACATTTTTTTCCTGCACAATTACACCACTGAGTGATATGGCGGGGAGAGATTGGGCTGCTGCTAATTTCAGGTGCTGGGTAGTGAGTGAGTGGCAAAGGGGTTTCACCAGTTGGGTAAGAAAGTCACTCAGGGGCATCAGGGCCACCTCAGATCTCAAAGCACTAGGAAGCAAGTGCTGCTCTGGCCCCCACATTCCTCTCTTACAAGCTGAGGGGCCTGAATAAACCCACAGCACCGAGATGGGAGGAGCAGCAGCCTGGGACCCACCAGGAGGGCACTGGCACAGTTTCCAGTTAGTCAACAAACTCTGGAAACAAGGGGCAGACAGGGATGGTGAAGTGAGGTTCCATCGGCACTCAGAGGTAGAGCTGGGACATGGGGCTGGGGGAGGCAAATCCAAGGCCCCAGATGGGGAGAAGGATCCCATCGGTCTGGCAGGTGGAGCAGCTCCCCTCCCCCCAGCCTGGCTGCAGAAGGGAGGACAGTCTTGCAGGAGCAGCCTAGCTGGGATCCACCCTTAAGGCTTACAGGGAAGGAGTGGCACCAGAGTTGGCACCTCCAGGGGAAGTTCTAGCCCTGAGAATCATGGCATTTGCTCTGCATGGCAGTTGGGGGCACTGCACTCCCCTCTCTGTTTGGAGACAGGATGAGGACAGTACAAAGTTGGGAGTCATCAAGACACAGGCATCACTGGCAACAGCTCTGGGGTCCCAAATCAGGACAGGGGTGGGAGGTCCAACAGCTGGCCTGCCTCTCCACAGGGACACCAAGCAGAAACACTCCTGTCCTTTGTCCCTTCCACTCACACTGCAAGGGAGGGACGGGGTGGGGGGGGAGCCCCTCCCCTGAGAAACTGGGCCTGGAGTGCTCAGCCGCCAGCCCCCTCCTGGTGGTAATGAATTACAGGGAAACGCTGCTGAGAGGTGTCAGAACAATTTCTATTAAACATAATTTCCTAATGAAAAGGTTACGAGGGAGCCCAGTGGAGCTAATCAGGATTGAACGCTCACTCCAGTTGCTCTGAGGGAGGGGCTCAAGGGCTGGCCCTTGGTTCCACTTGGTGTGGGCTGGAGAAAAGATGTCCTGGGTCCAGGGAGGCCTCACACAGATTTTGCATGGACAAGGTCAAGATCTGGCACATGCCATTATTGGGAGCTCACAGGCACCAGACACTGGGCTGGGTGACCTGTGAAATCTATGTCATTATCTCCCTTCTCAGGATGCATAAAGGCTATATAACTGGGCCAAGGTCCTGTCCTTAGAAACTGGGCAGGATTAGAACTCAGATCTGCCTAAATGAAAGCCAGGTGCATCGCCTCCTTCCTTCCCATCTCTCAAGGTCCTGTCTACTTGGAGAAGTCATTTGAAGGGCAAATGCAACCCTAGACATGAGGTGGGGCAGGGGCAGCTCAGAGCACAACTGCAGCTTCATGTCTTCTGCCCAAGAAGCCCTTCTGCATAGACCACCCCCTCCTGCTGGTCTCGGACTGAGAATATGATAACTGTGAGCAAGAAAGCCTGGGTGCCAGGACCTCTCAGAGGCTGGCAGGGCATACAATCTGTTACTGCAGCCTACTCCAGTGCTGAGAGCCCTTCGAGACTGTGAATGGGAGGCAGTGAGCCTGGGCACACCCGCTCCACTCTGGCCCAGGAAAGGCCCAGGCCAACTGTGTCACTGAGCAGAAGCTCTTCCTCCCTCCCGCTCCATCACTGCGGGTCTCAGATGCTCAATTCCTACATCAGTTCCTATCCTTGCAGTGTGAGGATGGGCCACAGGCCTAAACATGAGAGAAAGGAGAGCTGTTTTTGAAAGTTCAGAGATTCCACCCAAAAAGCCCCCAATGTCAGAAATGGCCTTAGTTTCACTGGAAGGAGTTGGGCGAGGGACAGAGCATGAGGGGGCAGTGAGTGAAGATGTGAGGCCGAACAGAAATAAGCAAGCACTGTTCCCTCACAACTCAGAGGCTCCTGATGCCACCAGACCTCAGTTGAACACAATTTCAGGAGTCCCCAAGCTTCACACTTCTGTGAGTATTCAGATTCTTCTTGGAGAAGAAAGGAGGCACCCTCAGGGACAGAGGCAGGCCCTTGGAAGCAGCATGAGGAATCCCCAAGGCTGAAGGAATCGCACCACCACAGCTCATCCTGGGGAGCTGGGGATGATGACACTCCCATCTCCCAGCCACACCCAGCCTGCCTCCCCTTCCCCTCTCACCCAGCTGGCTTATCCCTCCAGCCCCGAGAAGCCTGGCATAGTGCATCTCTCCCATCCCTTACTACAATGAAGTTGTCACCAGCTGCCATGCACCCGCCTCCCCAGGACCTTCAGAGCCAGGAACAGCATGAAACATGCAGCCGCCTCCCCAGCTCCGCCCCTGGCTCCCATCCTCTAATTGCTTCATGCAGATTAAACTTGGATGTTGCAGCCTGGCTTGAGGATATGGCTGCTGTAGGGGCTGGACCTCCTCCCAAGAGGCCTGCAGTAACCCCATCTCCCATCTGCCCTGTGAGAAGAGCTTTTTCCTCTGCCCCTTAGACTGAAGGGCAAGCCAGGTTTTAGCTGAGAACTACAGTGGTTTGTAAAGTGTGATCCCGAGACACCGACCTCAGCATCAATGAAGAACTTGTTAGAAATGCAAACTTTCCAGCCCCCATCCTTTATCTGTTAAGCTGGAAGCTGGTGGGTTTTAACAAGGCAATTCTGATACATGCTTACATTGGAGAACCAGTGGCCTAAAGATGGGTTCTACAACATGAGATCAAGATGATGAAGTTCTTCTGTGCCTAGGGCTCTGCCGAGGCTGGCGGAGAAGGAAGGTGCTTGGAACTGGGTGGCTGTGGCTGACATGGGGAAGGGGTTGTTAGTGCCGGATACAGGCTCAAGAAGTGTGGAGGCTGCAGAGAAGGAAGTGGAAGGAACAGGGACCAAAATTTGGGCAGGAAATGGGGACATGTAGGCAGTGAGTGTGACAGATTCTGTCTTGGGGGAGATGAGTGGAGAAAGTGATTGTCCCACTTTACAGGGCATCAAGTAGAGCAGAGGCACACTGACCTGGCCGAGGGCATGGGACAGCAGGCAGAAGTGGCTGGTCCAGACCAGGAAGCTGTTGGAGGACCTGGGCCAGCAGCTGGCAGGATCTCTAGGAGTGAAGGTGGAGAGTGGTCCCTTTGCTTTCTGTAGCATCTCAGCTTGGGCTCATTATATGTTCTCCCCAGTCACAGGTAACCCAGCAGACAAGGAGGAGAAGAAGCAGCCTCAAGCATGGGAGGAGAGTCCTTTGGGTCTTGGGAGGGCCCTCAAGCTGCGAACAGGGAAATCTACTACCTTCCTGGGTGGGTTTGAGGATTCAGTGAGATGGTGCTCCAGAGGATGGAGAGAGGGCAAAGATGGGGCCCCACAGCCAGGATCAAGTACAGCCTCCACCAGGATGATGGCTGTGGGAGAGAAGAAGGAGGTACAGGAGGTGGGGGAGAGGAGCAGACTCTGTCAAAGAGACCTGCAGGGCTCCCATGGCCCCCCAATGCCACAATCTCCTTCTGGCTATGGTTTCCCACCCTGCCCCCTCTGTCTCACATAAAAGAATGAACCCCTCAGGGAATCAGCCCCAGGAGGCAAGACAAATGTCCCCCTTTTCAAGTTCTCTGCTCTCTCTGCCCTTACCCCCACCCCATGACCGGCTCAGACAGAGGCACAGTCCTCTCAGCCCACAGTGGCCATCTCTATCTTATCCTTGCCTCAGCCACACTCTCCTCTCCGGCTTCCACGTCAGACACCCACCAACCGCTCCTGACATGTGCTCCCCAGCACAGACTTGCCTTCCGTATAAAAGTCTCTCCTTACCCCTCCTTTCCCGCTCCTCCCTCCCCGCAAACAGCATCCACAATGAACCATCAATTCCTGCAGACAGGAGTCAGCAACACGAGACAGGTAGAGAGCAATGGGCAGAGTCCAAACTGCTCCCTGTCCCCCTCTGCCAAGTGTCTTTGGAAAGTGATGGTGACATCCTCTCCCAAGACTTCTGCTCTCATGGGAATGCTAAGCCATGCTGATATCACATGAATTGTCTGTGCCTGGGCTCCTCTGCCTGATCATGAGGGTGAGAGGAGCTCACTGTCAAGGTCCTTGAGCCAGGGGCAGGTGAAGACACCCCTCTCCATCCCCAGGACCTACCTTGGATGCTCAACTATGATCCCAGTGAGGAAGGAGAGGAGCTGGTTATTTACCCAGCCCAAGGCTTCGGGGCCCCACTTCAGAGAGAGGTCAGGATGAGAGTCCAGCTCAGACCAGTCCTTGGACTGAGACAGGAGATGATTGTGGTGACTAAAGAAGGCATCATGATTTGGTATCAAAGGTGAGCTCTGGTTAAGGAGCACTAGCATGCAGGAAGCTTAGAGACCATATGATGAGCACAAACCCTGGAGCTAAAACTCACCTTTAGCCTTAGTTTGTCTGGGCTTAGTTTGTCTAGCCTTAGTACTGGGACTTGCAGCACACCCTAGCACCTATGATGTGCCAGGTTTTGTCCATGTTACCCCACTGAGTCATCAAGGCAACCCAGGGTGGTAATCGATCAGGGCCGTGGGCTAGAGCTGCCAGGCAAGGAGCCTGACAGACCAGCGCTTAGTGGAGAGGGCCGCAGTGACCAGCAGGCCGTGCTAGCTGGGAGCTAGGCCAGCACCACGGACAGCTCCAAGGAAAGCGTTTTGTTGGGGAAAGAAGGTGCTGAGATTCCAGCTGCTTTTCAGATCCCCCACTCCTTCCGTGACACCGTAGCCACTGATCCCATTCACTCCAAACTCACCTCAGAGAGAGCCAAGATGCCACTGGGTCCCCCAGAGAGTCTGAGCTTCAAATCTGGGGTTCTCATCTTCCCTTCATCTCCGAGTCCTGAGAGTAGGAGCAAAGTGTACCACCCCAGGGCCTTTTGCCTCCATATTCTCGGACACTTGTCACAGAAAGGAAATGAGGAGCAGGAACATGGTCAGGGGCACTGGACACTGAATATAGTCATCCCCGTCGTTGTGGGTCATGGAGACCTCCAAGTTCTTTGGCTCCGGCTCATCAATCCAGCTCCACAGGAGTAGGGGACAGCAGTCATCATCACACCCTTAGCACCTACAATGTGCCAGGCTTTGCCCATGTTACTCCACTGAGTCATCAAGCCAACCCAGGGTGGTAAGCGAGATCATCCCATTTACAGATGAAGAGTCTGGTGCCCAGAGAGGTTAATAAACTATACAGGACACTGTGCAAATCTGAGGTTTGAACCCAGGTTTGTGTGTTGGCCTAAACCTCTTTTCAGCATGTCCTGAGCTCTGGGTTGTTAAAGAGCTTCATGAGCAGCTTGACAGGAACTCATTACCTTCGTACCAAGAGGCATGGTAGGTCACTAATTCCAGCCTGGATCTCTATGGGTACACCCATGTTTCCTGGGCACACTGAAGGCAGTAAAGAGGGATTTTACCACCCATCCCCAGACTCACTGAAGTCTTGACTTGCACAGAAGCAGGGAAGTGACTATCATCCCCATTCCAGGCCTGGAAGTTCCTGTTAGCTGCCTCCTAGTGGTTCGGAGAGTTGCCAGGCAGTCAAGGAGCATGGCTTCCTCTGATCCTGTCCCAGAACAAGGCAACTCCAGATGACGTATCTGCCTGTGCCATGAGTACAGCCTGAAATTCTTCCCTTGGGAGAGGAAATGGCCCAGAGCCACTGATTCTAGCCTGGGGGATCTAGCCAACCTTCTCCCCAGAGTCACCTGGGCTGGAGGCAAAGGTGAGCTTGGAAAACAGGAGGATACCAGTCCCAGGAGGCTCTGGGGGATGGCGGGCAGGCCTGGCTCTCCTCCTGTCCCTCTGTAGTAATTAACAGGCCTTTGTTCCTGTCCCTGATCTCGTCTGGCAGAGCCTTAATCATCCTCTTCCCTGCAATGAGCAGCCTTCTCATTAGGGCCTTAAGAACCTCTATTATAAACATGTAAATGGAACTCAACGAGGAGGGAAATATTTGACTGCTCCAATTTCCTTTGTGCCGCTGCCAGCTCTGGGCTGCACACGCCCGTGATTTCATTGCTCAGCAGCCTGGTGCCAGCACACTGCCCCCACCACCCGGTCGTCACCAACTGCTCCAACTTCTATTGGAATTTCATTACCTTCGCCAGTGAATGTTTGGAGAACCCATCTCCATCAATTGATTCTAAAGTCAGATCTTTCATTCCAAGATATTAAATGGCACTTGAGCCATTGATGGGAACCTGGGAGCAGAGGACCTGGCCACAGAGAACCCTAAGGTTGAGAAAGATCACCACAGTTACCCGCCCCATGCAGGCCACAATTTCAGTGAGCAAAGGTGAGGTGCATCTCTGTCTCCTAAAATCTACAGAGGACCAAGTTCCTGAGCTTTGTATTGATCTGGACTGGGAGTTCTTTCTGATGTCTGCCAAGGCTGAGTAGGCTTTTATTTAGTCCTTGGTGAGAAAAAAAACACTCCCCTCAACTGCACCCTGACCTGTTGGTGCGGAATAAACTCCTGGTGTGATTAGTGTCCCTCCCCTGAACCTGCTCCTGCGCCCCAAGCAGAAGGCATGCTGGCTCCCTCAACACAGTGAGCCCTGCACAGCTGCCTTCCCATACCTGCTCTCCTCAGGGCCTGCTCATTTTCCCTTTTCTGTCCCAATCTAGATCTCCACTACACATCAGAGCCTGGGTAACATCTCCTCCTTGGAACTGCACAACACTGGGGGTCTGTGACATCAGACACTGCCTGCCTCCTCTGAGGAGCTTAAGGGGTGTCACCTGTGTGGCAGGCCCTTGTTAACCCACAGATGGCCATAGGCATTGGTTGCACGCATTGCCCAACTTGAGTAAGTAACTCCTGAGGCCTCTCCTTCAGGTGGAGGCCTGTTCTCCTGTGTTGTGTCCCTGAGTGCTCTGAGTGCAGAGCTGACACCCCAAGAAGACTAGGTTGTGGGCTCAGCTGCTGGGCAGGCAAATGGGCTGGCTGGTACACGAACCGCAGGCTAGGTGGAGGGTGACCTGGCTCATGGAGTGGAGGACAATGGCTGGTGGCTTGTTTTCACCTGGGGCCTCTCTGCTTCAGATCCCCCCTCACTGCCGGCTGGCGACGAGAGACCAGGGTGCTGAAACCATTTCTCCTCTCCCACCTGACTGTTCGTCTTTGTTAGGAGACAGGATGGAGAGCCGCTGCAGGAGGAAAGGGCTTCTTTTCAGCCCCTGCAGGGAGGCCCAGGCAGCCCACAGCTTCCTTTGGCACCCCAAAGGCAGCCTGCCCGCCACTGGCACAGTCCCTTAGCAAAACCCTCCACCAGTGGGCCCGGGCGAGGCCTTCGCTAATGACGCCTGGACCTCAGCACTGGGTGTGCTGCAGGCGGGAGGCAGAGCAGCACTTCCAGGCTTGTTCCTGCCCACAGTGTGTGTCTTATCCTCAGCCTAGAGGCTGCAGTGCTCCTGTATTTTTTCCTATATTTCTTTCTATTTATTTTTATTCATGTGTGTATATGGTGCTGAAAAATGAACCCAGCCTTGCTCATGCTAGCCAAGCTGGCAAGCACTCCCCACAGCCCTATTCTTATATTCTTTAGAGCAAAGGTAAATCCCTATTATAGTATATAATCTCCTGTTATAACTAATAGCTCTTCATATTAAACTTTTGACATTAATATTGCTGTGTTGTGTTTATCTCGTGATTGGACAATAGAATAATAAGCTGGTCTGAGTTGCTTTTAGCTAGATAGTGGAATGACATGAGGATGGAAGAGTAAATGATTAGTGGATTGGTTGTTTAGTAGACTGGCTGTTTGGTGGGTTATCTGCTTGCCGAAATGGTTACCATATCGCTTAAAAGGTAGCTGGGTTAGTGGCCTGCAAGGTATAGGGCAATGGTTGGTTGGTGGACTGTTAGTGGGTGAATGTTGGCTGGTGGTTGGTGGATTGTTAGTGGGCGAAGGTTGGCTGGTGGTTGGTGGACTGGCTAGTGGGTGATGGCTAGTTGGAAAGCCGGTGGATGGAGCTGGTTGATAGCTGAATGGAGGATGCATCCAGCTATAGATCTGCATCATGTCAGAGAAAAGGATGAGACACAAATAGGACCCTGAAGTGCTTGAGTCTTAGTCTCCATTCCTGCCTCCCCAACGGGACCCCTTGGTCACACTATGGCTGCCAGGGTGGGAGGGGTGCTACAGGGCTGTGGTCCAGGGGGGTTTCTGAGAAACTTAGAGAACTATTCAAAAGACAGGCACAAGAACTTTGAGGTGTCAAGGCTAGTCTGTGTCCCTTCCCATCCTACACCAGCTTCCAGCTTCTCCTGCAGGGTCCCAGCAAGCCCCCAGGTACCTACTGACTGTACCCAGGTACCCTTCCAGCAGAAGGCTTAAGCAGTCAAAGCCCTCTGGGAAGATTCATACCTCTGTCCCTCAGGATCTCCCAAGACATGTGCTCCAGCCCACAGACCTCCAAGCAGCCAGGCTTGGACTTCCCAATGCACTGAGGTCCCAGCCCTTCATCTCTCTGTTCTCATTTCCTTGTGCCTTAGCCTTCTACCTCAACAGTGCTTCTCACTACATCTCACCTTGCTTGCCCTTGACACTGGGACTAAAACCTCCAGCAAAGCATCTGTCCCTTCCCACACTGTCCCCTCCCTGCCCCTCCCCCGTCACAGGCCTTGGGGGTGCCTGGCAGAACCACCAGGACATTTTCCAATTGCATCTTTCCAGGATCAGAAAAGGAGATTTCAGAAGGAAATTGCTTTCTCTCCTGCTCAGCCTAGGTGAGGCTATTTTTCACTAGTCTTTTTCCCCCTCTATCCCCCTCACAATCTTGGTAAAAAATGAGAACATATCTGAAGCGTATCCCCTCACTTGGACAAGTTTTTTCTCTCCCGAGGTCCTCACAGGCCTGAACAAATCAGAGAAGGCCGTTCTCGGGGGCCAGGATGGCACAGGGGTCCCCTCCAGCACACTGACTGTACCCCAGGGCCCCAGCCCAGAGCCAGGCCTGGGAGCTGCAGAGAAAGCAGATCTGGAACACCATGGCCAAAGAAGGAAGGGCCCAGTTTAGGCAAACCCTCAATCTGGAGTTCCAGGAATGTCCCCCATACCCCTCCAGGAAGTCTCAAAGCAGGGTCAAATGCACAACTGCCACCATGCTGAAAGCAGTGGTCATCTGTGCTGGTCACTGAGGGCCACTCCCCAGAGAGCAGGCAGCCAGGCCAAGCTCTGCCTTGCTCAGAATCACTCCGCTGCCCGCGTCCTCTCATCTGGAAGAGAGGGAGGAGAGCCCAGCTTCTTTACTACCCGAGTGAAAACTATAGCAGCTGTTGAGGGCAGAGTGTACACGAGGGGCCTGCAGAATCCCTTGTATACTAACCAATCCTTATAACAGTCCTCTAAGGTAGGCACTTTATTATCTCCAACATGCTTGTTGGGAAACTGAGGCACCAAGAAGTTACTTAACTTGTACAAAGGCGCAGGACCAGGTAGCTATTCAACTTGTCCTCCTCAACCAAGGGGTCTTTCAGGGGGTGGGGAGACTAGAAACAGAGGGGTGAAGGGCCAGAGTGGGAACCCCAGGGTGCACAAGCCAAAGTCCCCCCTCACTAGCACATCCTGCCCCCCATCCAGCCGCCCAGACCATGCTGTTCAAGGCCAAGGTGCTGGGGAGGGAGACAAGATTCCGGGGAGACGAGGCTTTCTAGGAATGGCCTTCTCTGGACAAGAGAGAGGCCACACAGGACCCTGGGCTGCTTGGGGGGGTCTATCTGTCCCTCCTAAACTCCCTGAGCTGTGGGAGTGTGTCCCATTGACTCTCTTAACAGGGACCTGGCAGGAAGAGTGGCAGCAAGGACCACACCTCTACCACAAGACACCGTCACCCTCAGCCTCCTCTTGGGGACCCTCTCCAGAGCCAGCCTCCCGCACACATGTGCACACCCCCCACGCACTCGTCTCTAACAGTAATCTGTGCACATTTTGCTGCCAAAAGGTTTTGAAATATTTTTAAAGAGTACACATAATACTGTAGGATTAAATGTGAAAATGGATGATTTCCCCCGAGCACTAGGGTGACAAGGCCTGGTTGGCAGCCGTGGGAGTCCACGTATGACAGAAGGAAGCAGGTGGCGGAGACCCAGAGACAGAGGGGAGGCCCAGAGATGGGGACCAAGAGACTTCGGTGAGAGACCCTGAGAGCCACCCCCCGGCGGCTCCCCCAGGTCCCACTCAGGTCACCAGGCACTCCACCTTCTGTAATGAGTGTCCCTTTCCTGTAAAAGCAATCAAGAGACACAGAGAAGAAAAGTAGGATAATGAGGTGAGATCAGAGGGGAGGTTTTCATACTTAGAAGATTTCACTAAATTAGCTCTGGGCACAGGGGCAGCCAAAGCAGAAAGGAAAACAGGGCAAGATTCTCAGGATCTGTGAGCCAACATCTCAGTGTCACCAATTTTGCTCATTATAAGCTCTGCAGCACCTAGGACAGAGCCTGCCATATAGTAGGTGCTCAATAAACATATCAACTAAACACATGGCTGAAGGTCAGTTATTCAACACAGGCTAAGATTTTTATGCCACATAGGCCTATGGAAGAAAAAAAATCTCTGATTTGTCCCAAATGGGCGGCTGAGGAATGTGGTAGGCAATTCATTTGTTCATTCATTCATTTACCCTACGATATTTGTTGCACACATCTTCAGCAAACACTGCTACAAATTGGTAAACAAAATACAAGAACTCCTGTCCTCGGGGAACTTTCATTGTATTGGCAGGAGACAAAGAGCATACGTGCACACAGGCAGCTGTGGAGCCTGGCTAGAGGGCTGTATGTACTGTGGAGAGAAGTGAAAGAGACAGAGTCGGGCAGGCTCGAGCCTCATGCGAGAGGTGACCTTTCTGCAGACACCTGAGGGAGCGAGGGCCTGAGCCTGGAGAGGAAGGAAAGGCCAGAGGCTGCGGCAGCGGCCTTGCCCCATGTCTGATGTGCGGCTGATGCCCCCGAGCTAAGTGCAGACCTGGACAGGGGGCAGCACAACGCTGCCCAGCAGCTGGGCTATGGGCTTGGTGTGGACACTGGGGGAACTGGGCTTTCCTGGAAGAAGAAGAGGGTGCTGTTCCCCTGGCCAGGGCCACTGCACATCCCCAGGAGTTGAGTCCAGCCAGCTGGCCCCCTTGTGCCACCAACCCAGCAGGGGACTACAGCAAAATGCCTGGCCCCTGCAGGCCAGCTGGGCATCACTGCCTCTGTCCCAGGTCACCTCCACCAGGAGGGCCGCTGTGCAAGATAGCAACCAGTTTCTTCACCACTGCACCCACGCAGGACACACGCACACATGCACATGTACATACACGCACACACTTTCTCAAACAGGAGTATTCACACATGTGCACACCTACATACCTTCAACACCCACACTCACACACACCCCATACAAGTAGCTCCTGGGACTGGTATAACCAGCCACCCTCTGTGCCGGGTGGAAAGCTGGGCACTTATTCTCCTCCTCCAGTAGGGGAAAGAGATCAGATCTGCCAGGGGCGCAATGGGTTGTGACCTTTTCGGGCTCACTGACACGACTGAGGATCTGACAAAAGCCAGAGACCCATCCCCAGCAGAGATCCCGACTCTCCCCACCCAGCCCTGCACACCCACAGCACACACTGATTCTCCCCAACCCCATACTCACACACAGCACGCGATTTGGCATTGCAGAGCTCTGTGCCCGTCTGAGCCCCAACAGCCCAGGAGCCCGTCCAGCCTCAGGGTCCGCAGCACACACTGGGAGGCCAAGGGTCTGTGGGAAAATGGGGTGGGAAGGGCAAGGTGGTCCCACAGCCCTGCCTCATCCTCTGCAGCTCACTTACTCAGAAGGCGCCTGGATGAGGCCCACTCTGCCAGATGGCTGGCACAGAGGACAGGTCAGCGGCCCAGGGAAGCAGCCAGACATTCTGTGGCTGCAGGTCGCCAGCACACCCAGCCCTCTGGGTCCTAGAGCCGGTGGAAAGCAGGAGGGAGGGAGACAGGTGCTGGCAGCTGAGCAAGATGAAATATTGATGCCCGTGTCCTGGTAAAGCGGAGAATGCTGCTTGTCCATGAATAAAAGATAAGTCGGAGGAGCAGACTGGGCAGCAGATTAATTAATCTAAGTGAGCACTTGCTTCCCTCTGTGCAGGCAGAGGGGGGATGGTGGAACAGAAGGACTGTCCCAGACCAAGGACCCAACCTAGAAGAGCTGGCAGCCACCCTCTGTGCCAGGTGGACAGCTGGGCAAGGCTGTGGGCAGGGCAGCAGCACCCAGCCCACGCAGGCAGAGACAGGCAGCCAGGACTCTGTGACCTGCACCATCTCCATCACCCGGGACGTGATCGCCCAACAGGACATCTTCCCTGGCAGATGAGCCCAGAGGCCAACCGCTCTGAGGTGAGCAATACCTAGGGCTGGGCCTGTGAGCTCCTGGGCTCCGGGTCCTTTCCTGCAGCCTGGAGCTCTCCCTCAAGGAGCCTGACAGAGCCGGTCTGAGAGGGGCCGTTGGGGAGAAGCATGGAGACCCTAGGCCTAAAATGGGCATGGAGAGTGGGCCCCACTGAGCACCACTCTGATGTTGACAGGGGTGGCCTGAGATTCTGAAGAGAGGAAGGACCAGGTGAAGCTGTCACCACCTCTGCCCTCCCCCACGCTCACCCCAGGACAACCCAAGTCCGCCGAGGGCTTTTTCCTTGGTCTGAGGGAGCCCAGCCCACAGGTTTCTTGGAGGACGCTGTGGAGTGTCACCAGGAGATGGTGCTCACACCCCCTGTGTGTATTTTACTCACTGGTTACAGTGGCTTTCACGATCGCAGGGCAGTTTCAGGTTTCCTGAAGGTGACACAGCACGAGGGTGATATCTCCCTTCACGCTCCTGCCCCTGGGGTCCTGAAGGAAGTCCCTGAGCCCTGGGGGAGGAACAGCCATCAGATGGTACTGGCACCCCCCATATCCTCAAGGGGACCAGGGTGTCCTTGGCTCCTGCCTCACTGTGTCCCTGGACACAAAAACATCTTTGAAAACACTCCTCTGGCCAAGGACCACGTCAGACTCCCCGGGGCCTCGGGGGCTCCAGACACCACCCCGGGCAGGCTGTGTAACACTTCTACCTGGTCTCTCTCCTCCACCCTGAGCCCCGGATCGTCAGGAGCAGCTTCCGGAATCCAGCCCAGGAAAGGTGGAAGTGGGGGTGCACACACAGCTGGCGTCCCTGCGGTGGCTCCTCCACCAGCACAGCCTCACCTCTCCTCCCCTAAACTGCCACCACCACTCTGAGCCTCATGTGGCCCTCTGGCCACCCACAGCATCTTCCTCCTGTCCAACCACTGGGCCAAGGCCAGCGGTCACAAAGCCTGCTAACATCTCTTGTGCATTCCTCATATTTATTCTTTAACTTTGTTCCATGTAGGTTTGGTCCTGTGGTTTCCATCGATCCACAGCTTCCTTAACACAGAAGTGAAGTCTCTGGTTCCCGGCCCCGAGTCTCTGTCTAGCACTGGGTATGTGGAGACATGGGTTGTGGGTGTTGAGTCAGCAAATGCGCAGAGGCCACTTTTGGCCCCACCTCTGCTCCTGGCCAGTCCTCTCATGGCTGTCTCCACTGAGGACACCACACATCCTGTCGCACCAGGGACAGGAGGCCTCACTAAGTTACCTTGGGGCAGTCTCTCCCCCCAGCCCGGTGACTCACCAGACTCGGGACACTGCCAAGTGCAAAGCCAGGAACAGGCTGTGATCTGGCTCCAACTGCTCACTTGTCCTCCACACGCTGACCTCAGGAAGTTCAGGGAAGCAAAAGGAGGGTCCTCGGAGCTCCCCATCACCTGGGGAGGGGCAAGGGCCCCACCCGCACACACCAGCGGCAGTTGAGAAGGGGCAGAGCTGGACACAGGCAGGGGGCTCCAGGCTCCCTGGATGGCAGCAAGACAGGACCCATGGCTGTCCCAGGGCTCCATGAACAACCCCGCAGGCTGACGGCCTTGTCCAGACTCTGCAGTCACCTGGACACTCCACCAGCCCAGAAGTAATCAGAGGTTCTCTGGATCCTCCCAGGAGATGAGAAGCAGGCAGCAGACCTTCCTGGGGTTGGGGGTGCACTGTCACATGCACATCCCAGCTGTTCAACTCAAGCAAGAGCATTTGGCAGGGTAGATTTCTGAGAACAGGGGCCAAGCGCCAAGAGCCAGCATTTCTGAAGACACACTGCCATCTGTTGGTCAACCATAGCATAGCCATGAGGGCTGCTCCTCTGGGCAAAGCAGGCCTCTACGAGACTTAGGGCTGTTGTCATTGATTAGGTTCTGTTGTTATTGCTTGAGTTTTGTGTGGCTCTGGATGGGGGTACTGGTTTGGTTTGGCTTTGTCTTTGTCTTTGATAGTACTAGAAATTGTATCTGGGTAGCACTGAGCTACATCCCTGATCCTTTTTTTTTTGAGACAGATCCTTTTTTTACTTGCTAAATTGCCCCAGCTGACCTGGAACTTGTGATTTTCCTGCTTCAGCCTCCCAGTCACTGGGATTACAGGCATGTACCACCATGCCAGCTTCTTTCTATCTTTTTGCAGTGCTGGGCATTTTTTCAGACCTTGCACATGCTAAGCAAGCCCTTTGCTACTGAGCTCCATCCCTAGCGCACACTGGAGGACAGGTGTTTGTGGAGTCCGGTGACTGAACCCAGGACTGAGTTGTCTGACACTTAACTACATCTAATTCGTTCCTGCAGCAAACTACTCCACACCATTGTGCAGCAGGCAGGGTCTGAGGGGCTGGGCACCAGCAGTGAACCGAACAGACAGAAAACCTGCCCTGCCCTTGGGAAACAGGTCACACACAGTGCACAGGCCCCAATGAGAAAATGAAGCAGGAAGTGCAAGGAGGGCCCCAGAGTCATGACTTTACACAGGCCCAACACAGCTTTTCCTAGGCAGTGCCATTGGGAAATCTAGAATGAGATGAGGAAAGAGTCATGCAGATTTGAACTAAGTCATCCCACGTGGTAGGAACAGCAAGTTCAGAGGCCTAGATCTGGCCCGGTAGGTCTGGGTCAGCCAGGGGCCAGTGAGGACCACGTGGAGGGTTCGAGGGGTAAGGGTGAGGCCACCCCCTCAGGGTGACCTTGGCACCCATCTCAAGGACACAGCCCCCAGCTCGAATTTTAAGGCTCTCTGTTGTGTGGCGAACATGCCCTGGGGTCAAGTGCAGAAATGGTGTCACTTAGGAGGCACTTCGACCTCCAAGTAGACAGCAAGTGCTCAGGCCTCAGGTGCAAAGAGCTGGAGATTTCCAGATGTGAGAGGAGGACAGGAGTCAAGGAGCAGGGGCGAGGCCATGGCTGTGGCTGCAGAAGCGCGCGCTGCCATCTGCAGCACCTCTAATGGTGGACTGGACTGGAGAAATCGAGACTTCACTTGGGATTTGCTGGCTTAGAGTTGCCCCTCAGACACTTGGGAATTGTCAAGGACAGCAGAGTCTGAAGCTGAGGACAGAGCCCTAGCCTAGAGGCACACTCCGAGGGTCACTAGCACTGGTGACATGAAAGTCATAGGAACACAGGAGACTCTGAGACCTGAGGGGACAAGGACAGCTCTGGTGCCCTCTGACATCTCGAGGGATCTGCAGGGTTGTCCCTTCCCAGAAGGTGTCAGAGGGACCAGGTCCAAAGCGCTGGCAGGGAGGTGGTTACAGGTCAGGGCAAGCACAGAAGCAATATCTTTGCAGCTGTGTGGCCTTGACAGGGAACAGGACAGGTCCTCAGCAGTGTCCCCAGAGACTCCATGGCTCTGCCAGTGAGAGGGCACCCTCCTCCAGCCTTGCCACCGCGGGCAACACCCTTTCTTTCTCAAGCCTTGAAAGGGCTAGGCTCTCCCACACAAGTGATTGGTTATTGTGGTCTTCATTCTCCAAAGATGAGAAGCCTGAGGCCAGTGACAGAGCCAAAGCCACCAGCCAGGACCTGACTCATGCCCCAGACCACTTCCCTGTGCTCACCACCTCTGAGAGCCAGGGTCCTGGGCTGGGACTCAGTGGTCCTAACTCCCCAGTTTTCCAGCCTCCAGCTCAGAGCCGATCCTGTTTTGAAATAGGCCTATGACCCAGGGTCCTGATTTGGATCCCTGAGCTTGTGCTGCCCTGAATACCTCCCACCCAGACACAGCCTTGTGATCAATATGCCAGGTACCGGAAGTCCCATTACTCAGGGTCACCCAGCCGAGCCACACAGCCGTCAGTCTTTAAGTGGTGTTGGACCCCTCTTTCCACACCCCAGAGGCTGCCAGGATGAGACAGACAGGTGACAAGCAGACAGCCTTTCCCCCACTGCCTCTGGGGCTTATCCCTAAGCCAGAGACCAGACAGGAAGTTTCCCAGGAACCCCTGGGGCCTTTGGGGCAAAGATGCAGAGAAACTTGGAAGAAGAAAGAACAGGAAAGGAGCAGGGAGGACAAGCAGGGGAGGGAACTGGGAGTTAGCTGCTCAGGGCCGCTGCGCCCCACTGCTCCTGCGCCGGATAGCTCCAACCCAGATTCCAAGGCCTCATTCAGTTCTGGGCCTCCAGGCTCGCCAGCCAGTGAGGGCCCGGCATGTGGGCCTTCCCCTCCTTCTACAGCATTCCTGGATCCCCAAAACCCACCGCTCGGCAGCAAGCTGTCTCTTCATTTGGGTGGAAGATCAGAGTCCCCACTCCTGCTGTCCCCTTGAGGTCACTCCCAACCTCACCCAACAAATTCAGGTCAGGCAGGGAGTGCTGGGCATCACTACAGGTTTGGAGGAGGTGACCGTGAATGGTGTGTCTGTGAGTACACGTTGAGTGTGTTTCTCTGAACATTCATATGAGTGTTCTTGTGACAAAGTGTATCTATGTGTGTATGTCTGTACATGTATGTTCATACATGTGTACTGGGGTTGCATATGCAGAGGGTCTGACCATCCAATCATCCTCTCTCTTGCCAGGGGTGGACAGGTGACTGTCCCTTTGGCCAATCCAAACGAGACAGGACTGGTGGCCAAGGATTTAGCTCAAGTGGCATGGCACCTACATTGGAAGCACAAGGGCCCCAGTTCAATCCCTGGTACCAAAAAAATAAATAAATAAGTAAATAAAGACAGGACTGGTGACCAGTGGGCTGCTGGGGGCAGCCCTGGGAAGCAGAGCTTGTCCCTGAGCACTTGGTTCTGCTGAGCCAGGCCTTCTCCTCATCCTGATACCCACTTATCCAGGCCCAGCTGCTGTGAGGGGCTTGGGTCTGAGGACTCCTCTCAGGCCTGCCTCAGAGGTGGGGCCCTCACAGCTTCACCCTTGCCCTGGACTGGGTCCCCCCTGCAGCTCACCCACTGCTGACCATCTGGGCTGTTTCCACCCACAAGGCAGACTGCCTGCTCTCCCGGAAGAATGAGTTTCCAAGAATGGCCCTGCGGTCCATCACCCGACCTGCAGGGACCCTTGAGTTCTTGTACCCTTGAGTCACATGCTGGCCACTCAAGGGCAATCCAAGGCCCTCTGTTCATTCACAGAGCCTGGAGCAGAGCAACCTCTACATAGGAATCCCACAGCTGCTGGAGGGCTCCCCTGGCAACTCAGAGGGAGCACTGCTCCCACCTGAATCCCCCAGAACCCCATAGGGCAGAAGTCCAGGAAATGCAAGCTTCCACCATATATCCATCCATCCCTAAACCCATCCCTGTCCATCCACTTGTCCACATATTCACCCAGCCATCATCTACAAATCCATCCATGCATTCATATACCCATATATCCACCACGTGTCCATCCAAGTATCATCAGTCCATCCATCCATCTGACACACGATGTTCCTGACATGCTGGTCCCTAAGGATGCTGAGACCTCACAGTCCCCTGAGGGAGGAAAGGACCTCAGGAGTGGGGTATTTGCCCAAGCTCTTCCCAGAGCATCACCAGGGGAGCATCTGTGATGATGCCAGCGTTCTCTGCCGGCCGCACCTGCTGGAGCTGGCTGCACCAGCCTGCAGGGACACAGGTGGCTGGTGTGACTGAGGAGTTGAGTTTCTCATCTTTGGCACTTTAAAATAATTTAATTACAGGCTGGGGGTTTAGCTCAGTGCTTCCGGTGTCTGCCTTGCAAGTGCAAGGTCCGGAGTTTGATCCCTGGTAACCACATACAACAATTCCGGGCATGGTAACTGACACCAATCAGCAATCAGAACCACATACCACAATGCTGGGTGTGGTGGCTCATGCCTGTAATCCCAGCACTTGGGAGGCAGAGGCAGGAGGATTGCTGTGAGTTTGAGGCTTGCTTGGGCTACATAGGTGAACTATGTAGCCAAACATGAGCTCACTGCCAGCCTGAGCTACAAAATGAGACCCTGTCTCAAAAAAAAAAAAAAAAAAAAAAAAAGAATTTAATTACAGGGCCAGTGTTATTTAGCCCAGTTCTTCTGGGCATTTGCCTGGCAAATGCAAGGTCCAGAGTTCGATTCCCAGTACTAAATACTGCAGTGCCGGGCGTGATGACTCACACCTGTAATCTCCACACTCTCAAGGCAGAGGCGGGATTGCTGTATGTTCAAGGTTTGCCTGGGCTACATAGTGAGCTCAAGGCCAGCCTGAACTACAAAAAAAGAAGAAAAATGTAATTGTAAACCATCATATGTGATCAGTGGCTGCTGCCCTGGACACCACAGGGCACAGACAGGGCCGACTTCAGGTAAGAGGGGACATCTGGTGGAGCTAGGAGGGGCCCTGGGAATCCTTTCATTGAATATTTTGGGGGTTCTGGAAGTTGGTAATACAGTAACAAATGCATAGGTGAGGAAGGCAGAAGTAGAGGGTGCCGCCTGATCATCCTAGAGCCAGTAAGTCAAGAGGAAACGTCCTAGAAGAGGCGGTTTCTCCATTGAGGTGACCGGACAAACTATTCCAAGGAGACAGAGTGTGCACAGGCGCGAAGGACTGGGTGAGAGAGACAGTCCTGCGCAGGAGGCAAACCTATCGGCCAGTGGCTGTGAGATCTAGAGGAGGACAGAGCGGAGTCCCCTGCCCCCAGCACCAGGCTGCCACCCCCTGGAGTGCGTCCCGCGCCCCACACAAGGTTCAGAAACTCTCCTCCGGTCCGCTGAGCCCCCGCCGCCACGGGCACCGGCTCTGCTGGGTGGGACCTGCGCCCTGGCCCTCCGGAGCTTCTGACTCATCCCGCGAGCAGAACGCCCCAGCCTTTCTCAAGAACCGGCTCGGATATGGGGAGGGCAGGCGTGACCCCTGCTCGAGGACACGGACACTAGGGAGGGGGCGGGGAGCGAATTAGAGACAGAAATAGGGATCCAGCCGAGAATGGGGCGGAGACTGATGGGAAGGACCAGAGCAATAGCCCGAGCCCCAGGACAGACACAGATACACTCGGGGGTGCGGCTAACACAAAGCAGAAACAAAGGGACACGCCCAGGGACACGCAGCTGGAGGCAGATTGACAGGAGGCCACGACAGGACGAAGACACCCAAAGACTAGCAGACAGACTGACAGCGTGGACTTCAGAAGAGGTGGGGTGGGATCCCCTAGCTCAGCCTCTGAGCTCCGACCCACCCACTGTGTGTTTTGCAGAGTAGCCACAAGGGGGCGGCATTGTTCCAGCCAACACTCAAGAGCTGGGACTCAAGCTTCGAAAAGATGGTCAAACCAGATTCCCTTGGTCAGGCACAGCAGACATAGCCACTCCAAAAGGTGTAAGAGGCTAGGTCAAGGACCCCCAGCGTCCACTATATCCTGGAGAGTTCGCCTCTCCTCATCTCAGGATCTCCCTCCCTGTCCCCAGCTTCGTTCTCTTTCCTGACACCAGCCTCGGATCCCAGCGCACCAGGGAACCCAGCTAGTTTCCCTGCCTGTGCCCCAGATGTCAGGTCTGAGACTTGGGCCCAGATCTTGCACAGGGCCTGGTCCCCTCCTCCTCGGATCTTGGATTCAGAGCACACTGCCCACAAATTCGAGGTCTGGGCTGAGTACCTGCCCAGAGTCTAAAAGTCTAAACCATGGGTAGCATTAACGGAACCAAATGTACGGGTGCAGGGCTGTGTGCCCCAGGAAGGCCTGTCCAGTGGTCTCATCCCAAAGACTGCTGATCACGGTACCATCCACAGCCCCTCACATGGCAGCAAATACTTCACTGCACGGTCACTAACGGTCACTAATCCCGTGGCAGCTCAATTAGTCATACTGTAGGGAAAATGAAAGGGGCTCAGTGTGGTTTCTGGCAGAGTTCAGCTGCTGGAGAGAGCAGCTAAGCAAAGCAAATGGAGAGAGAGCTGGTAAGGCTGCCTGGCCACTCCCTCCATGCTAAGGCTCAACCCCCTTCCTTCCGCCTCCTCCAATTAACAAAAAAATCAAAGTGGGGAGGAGGGATTATGTTATAAAACTCGCTTGGTATGTGAAATATACACTACACTTAAACACCCACATGGCCATATGTATATATCCATGTATATTTTATTATTACACCGAAATGCACACATATCCTTTTTACTAACCTGGAAGATAACTCTGCTGTTTGTCCCACACAACGCACATGGACAGCACAAAGAGACCACCAAGGGCTTAACCTGAACGTGCACACGGGGAGCAGAAAGGACAGTGGCCGAATCAGGGCGCTTAAAGCCCACAACAGCCAGAAAAGTTATAACAGTTTTCCAAGGGCAGAGTCCCTTTCTCGCCATGTCAAAAAAGGGCTTAAATCCCATAAGACCCACAAGTGCCATCTCTGGTCTCCTACCTCACTCTGACAAGAGAGCTATCTGGCTACTTATTTTATCTTTTTTTTTTTTTTTTTTTTGAGACAGGGTCTTGCTTTGTAGTTCAGGCTGACCCTGAGCTCAGCCTCAAACTCACATCACAGCAATCCTCCTGCCTCTGCCTCCCGAGTGCTGGGATTACAGGCGTGAGCCACCACGCCCGGCACTGTGGTATGTGGTACTGGTTGCTGCTGAGTATGGGTCTCCACACCCAGTATTGTATGTGGTTACCGGGGAATTGAACCCGGGCCCTTGCGCTTGCAAGTCAGGCGCTGGAACCACTGAGCTAAATCCCCGGCCCTTATTTTCTCTTCTTTTCCCAATAAAATGATTTTATTTCTCCTCTAAACTTATCTCTAATTCTTTTATTGATAGAAAGGTTTTTGCTAGTTTTTTTTTTTTCTTACAAACCCCAGATAAGAAATCTACCTTCACAAAACTCAGTAACACCCATTTTACAGGCATGAAAACCAGGAGCAGCACCCCTGCATGGCCGTTCCAGAAGTGGCTATCTCTCCACTTCCTGTTTGGGCTGCTCTTCCTCTCTGTGCCCATATCCCCTGAGCCACAGCTGTTCCCAAGGCCTTGCCTTGATTAGCAAACGGAGTCGCTGAGTTTTCTCCCACCTTCTGCAGCAGTTCACCCACCTCCCCACCCTCATTTCCTTGTTGATGTTTTCCAGCACTGCCTCAACTTTCCTATGGCCTCATATTCCCCTTGGGACAAAATCTGAGGTCCTTGTGATGGTCCCCCAAGCCCTGGTGACAGCCTCACGCCCACTGGCTTTACTGTCAGGCCGGCCCGTTGCCCCCTCGGTCCCCAAGGCCAGCATGCTGCCCCCGCAGGCCAACCCCTCTGCCACTCACATCTCCTCCCTGACTCTCCCATCCCTCCCGTCCTTCAGCTTCCCTGCAGGCCCTGCTGGTCTGAAACTCTCCCCGGCCTTTGGAGCCTTCCGCAGCACCCGTGAGGGACATAGTGCTCCCAGTGATGATGGGAAGTCCGTGCTGTCTGCCTCCTTCAGCACAGTGAGCTGCCAGAGGGTAGCAGCCATGTCTGTGTGGTCACTGCTGGACAGAGCCTGCAGAAAGAGGTGCTGAGTCCGTGTTTGTTAAATGACAGCATGATGGCACCTTCCTGGCGGTGGAGGGCACTCTGCCTCTCGGGGAGGCTCAGTCCCTGGACACACCAGAATGTTAATCACGTCTTCCTCCTGTCAAGCTGAGTTCTTTCCATTACACACTCACCGAGGCAGTAAAAAGTCCAGGTGGGGGCAGAGCAGCCCTGCCCCCTCTGCTGTCAGTGTCTCCTTGGCCCACTTTCCCTTCCCTCAGAAGTCTCAGCATCCTCAGCCTCACCTCCCAGACCAGGGACTCTCAGAGGCTGCTCAATCAGACCCCCAGGAGTGTCCAGTTCCATCACAGGATTCTAGGGAGGAGACTCTTCCCTGTCCCATTATCAAAGACGTGTGCACACATCCGCACATGTGTCTGCCATCATCGCATGAGAGCACACTGAGGTGGCTCACTCTACCCCTCGGCCTCTCCCTTTAGCACCCTGTGCCTTCCCTGCCCCAGAAGGGTGTCCTAAGCTCCCTCCTGGCCCCTCTCGCTCCTGCCTTCCCCAGTTTCTCTGTCCTAGGACCCTGGCAGAGGAGCGGCCTCAGCCTGGAGTTCTGTCTTAGACATGTGTTGGGACTCTTCCCATTCCTGGCACATGCCAAGGCCTGAGAGAAGGTGCTGCCAGGAAGGCCCAGCCCTTCCCACAGGCTCCACATGCCTCCCCAGACATAAGTGAGAGCCCAACTTGTGCCAGCACAGGCCAGGTGCTGGGAAAGCGCAGTAAGCAAGCACAGTCATGCCCACAACTGCTCTGTTCCTCAGGGCAAGCTTTTCACCTTCCTGCTGGGCACCATCCTGAGGGACGGAGGGACACAGGTCCACACACACGGCTCCCACACTGAGCCCAGCCTGCTCTTGACCGGAGTCCTTTCTGTGGAGGGGACAGTCTGGGTGTGTGGAAAATGATGAGCCTGTGACTCAGGGTTTCCTCATTTCAGTGTAAGAACTATAATGCACAGCCGACCTTGCCTTATCTTTGTGGGCCAGGAAAATTATTTTGTTATTATTGACTTCACAGGAATGTAATCTCTCTTTTTATCACTGAATGAGATGGCAGCCACTTAGCTCAGGAAAACAGGGCCTAGAGCTGAAAGAATCTGCCTGCTACGCCTCAGAGTCCAGGAAGAGGTCCAATCCAGTGTGGTCACCCCAAGAGCTGTGAGGAGCTTCTGGGGAGGAGCTGAATTTGAGGAAAGAAAGAAGATTCAGAAAATCAGGCTGGACCACCCGTCTCAAGCCTGACTGGGAGGCCAGTGTCAATGGCTTCTTCTCCTTACCCTCAGCTCCAAGGAGAGAACAGAAGCCAGCAGACAGCCAGAGGAAAAGCCTACACCCTTGTTTTAGAATATTCTTCTCTCCTGTGGGTCTTCCTTCAACCTGAGCCTCCTGAGGGACCTTGCGCTCTGTATTCCAGAAGGGTTGGGAAGACCAAGCTTCCAGAGCCCCACCTCCTTACCACGACTGGGAAGAGGGCAAGCCCAAGAAGGAAGTCTCAATCAAAAACTTCCTTCAAAATGTATCAGTGGGCTCGGCTGGAGCTCAGTGTGTAGCATGCCCAAAGGCCCTGGGTTCTATTCTTGACACAGCAAAAATCAGTCAAAAAACTGACATTGAAAAGAACCCCAAGGTAATGAACTGATCCTCATGTGTATGATTTGAGGGGTTTTTCCTCAGTCATGTTTGGATCTTGATTTCAGTGCTACATCTCCAACGGGACAACCAATAAGCAGCCCCTTCTCTGGTTTCTGAAACAACTGGAAAAATCAAGAGAAAATACATCCACCAAGATGCAACAGTGGGAACTGTGTTTTTCTGAAGCTAGGAAGAAAGAGACACCCCTAAGTCCAAGGAAATGGTTACAAGAGGGTCCCCTCAAACTTGAGATCTCCTGTCTCTGCGTCTTGTGTGGGTGCATTGATGCAGTCTGAGGAACTTGCCCTTCGAAGAACCCAAATAAACCACACCAGGGGACAGGAGAAGAGAAGAGTGAATCTGTCTGTGTGAGGCCAGGAGCCCACAACCGGGGAGGACTCTGCTCCTGGATGTGACACCCAGGCTGGCTTTGTTACCAACTGACTGGAATCATTTACCCTTTTGGATAGAAAACTCAAATTGGCAAAGCACTGATTGAGCACCAGTGCCTCTCAGCCTCAGGGTTACAGCTCTTGCAATGGCTTGCAGGAAACCAACCATCAGCTCCACCTCAGCCAGACAAGCCAGTCACTTTGTAGCTTTTGAGAGCCAGCAGGCAACTCTGCTGCTCTGGGGGGGTGCATGGCTGCTGCCTCAGACCTCAGGCCTTTTCTTCCCCCCTCACTAGTGACTTCTAGCTCAGTATCTTAGGTTGCGTCAGCTTCTGCTGTGGCCTTCGCTGGATACCTCTGGCCGCACCTTGCCTCTGGCCTTCAGTCCCGACTGCCACTGCTGGTCTCTGGAATGTGTTGGGTTACTAAGCCCTGGTTAGTGGGTTACCAAGCCCTTTCAGCACAGCTCACACCACCCCAGTATAAATCACGAGCAAGAAAGAGGGTCACACCAGGCCAAGCCTTTCTGAGGTCCTAGGCTGCAGCACAGAAAGTAGTGCGCTGGAGCAACGACGATGACCGGACATGACACCAGGACCGGGCTTTCACAGACTGCGCAGGCCTAGTCTCCTGCACTCTGCAGATCTGCTTCAGGACTTTTGAAACAGTGTCAGAGTGGTTGGCAGGGGGAGCCATCCATAGGGCCATAAGGCAGAGCCATCTGGGAAGATTTGTTTTTGCAGCATGTTCAGGGCCCATTCTCCCGCTGCTGCCCTAGGCCATCTAGGACAGCCTCAGTTGTCACGCTGAGACAGTTCCCCGTTCTGGTGAACATGATGAGGCCAAAACCCGTCGCTGCTGTGACTTCCAGGGAATCTCCAGGAAGAAGTGTGGTCTTAGTCGTGGTCTGCTGAGGCTAAAAGAGAGCCAGAGACTGTCAGTGACAATCCCTGTTGCCTTCCCAGTCTTTGTCTTTGGGTAGTTTTTGTATTTGTTTGCTTTGGTTTTTTGGCTCCTCACCAGAGAATGGCGGCAGTGCTTGGAGCAGGGAAGGCATGACAGCCAGTCTGGAAAGGAGAAGGAGGGTTGAGCCTCACTTCTTTCTATCTCAGTTTTGTGTCACTTCCTGTGTCTATTTTCTTTCTGTCATCCTTGATTGTTATTAATTTTTTTTTGAGATAAGGTCTTGCTTTTGTAGTTTAGGTTGGCCCTGAGCTTAACCTTGAACTCAAAGCAATTCTCCTGCCTCTGCCTCCCAAGGACTGAGATTACAGCCATGAAACACCATGCCCGGCACTGTGGTATGTGGTTCTGATTGATGGTGAGCGTGAGTCTTCACACCCGGAATTGTTGTATGTGGTTACCAGGTATCAAACCTAGGACCTTGCACTTGCAAGGAAGGTACTGGAACCACTGAGCTAAATCTCCAGCCCACCTGATTGTTAAATACCTCATTCTTGACTCACTCACATCTAGGGAAACAGAAGCAATGGTTCTAATCCTAACGTTAGTGGCAAGTGCCACGGGTTCCTTACTGAGGGAGCACGAAGGGCAGAATCTGTTCCTGAGTGGCAATGCCAGCCCCAGAGATGTGGGACTTGACTGCACCCTGAGTCAATCCCCACCAGGAGGGCTCCCAAGGCCAGGTGCTGGGAGCTCTGTTCCTCCTGGATGAAGGGGGGCTCCCTGTCCTCCCCACTTCCACCAGGCTCCACAGCCCAGAAGATTTTCCCTCACTCTTCCTGCTCAACCCTCCTCTGTCCAAGAGCAGGCCTGCAGTCACCCGCACGGGATCACAAATTAACTATTCCCTTTCACACCATGGAATGGATCTGAGCCAACAAGGTTATATATAGAACGTGAATTGGGTTTTCCAGCTGACTTCCACCAGGCAAGCAGAGATGTCTCTCCAAGAAGGGAGGTAGAGGAGCCGTTTCTGGCAGTGGGAAAAAGGAAGTGAGGCTCCATGGAGAGCTCATTAGCCAGGGTGTGGTCTAATTCCATCCCTCTGTCACGCCCTCATTTATTAAAGGCGCCAAATTAAAAAGCTCGTTGGGGCTGGGGAGGCAGCCGCTGCCTGGCAAGCGCAAGGTCCTTGAGTTAGATGACTTGGAGGTGAATTAAAAAACACAGATGTCTTTGCAACAGGGAGACACTGGCTGTCTCCACAGACTGCTGGGGTGAAAAACAAAGCAAAAAGACCACCAATCCAGGAAAGAAGAAGAAGCAAAGCGGGATGTGTCATCAGCGCTCAGGGCAAGCCTATGGTCCAGAATGCCTTCACACCCCTCCCCCAAGGGCAGCCCCTTGAGCTGTGGGATCTGGCCTGCTCTCCTTCCTCACCCCGCCCATGGCCCTGCAAGTCAGCCTCCCCGCCACCTGAGGGACCACCAGGCTCAGGCCGACCTCCACACCTATGTTCCTCCTTCTCCCTCCACCCTCACGAGAATGCCCCATGACCCAGAAGTTTTACGTTGCCCCCAGTTCTGAAAGTCGGGAGCCCTGGTGCCCCTGCAGCTCCCTGCCAGGCCCCTCCTTTGCAGTCTTGTGCTCCCCTCTCTTCTCCTCCTCCCTCTCACATGGATGCAGCTCTCAGGGAAAAGGTTCACTTTCTCCGCGTGGAGCCCACACATCCACCCAAAATAAAGCCAAGCACTCTCTGCTGTGACCTTGAATCTGCTCAAAGACCTGCCCAGTGTCCTCCCATGCCCTCCCAGCCCCACTGCTCTCTTTTCCCGGTGCCCAGTCCACTGGCTGCCACCATCTGTGCAGTCCTCCTTCTGTTGATCCTCCTTCTGCTTCTGCCTGTACATGTTCCTCTTCCGATTTCTTTCAGATTCTTGGCTTTGACAAGCCTCTCAAATACATTTTTCTCTAGAAATTTCTGATAACGAGTTTTGCCAAGGTAGCCTGGAATGCACACTCTGCTCCTCCCATAACTGAAATCCAGCAAGTGTCCTGCTCTCCACAATGCCCCTCAGTCTTTCATCCTCTCCACAGTCCCCCAACCCCCCATGCCTTCCCATCCTCCCAACTTCACTTCCTAATCCTCATCCCACCCACAGTACTCCTAGTCCTCACCCTCCCCATTCCTTCCTACAATGACCCCACCCCCCTGATGCTTCCCTGTATTAAACACTTTCCCATTTGGGGACAAAATACCCAACACATGCGACCTAGGGGAGCAACTCATTTGGCTCACAGTTTCAGTGGGCTCAGTCCATGGTCTGCTGGCTCTGAGGCAGGATGGCCAGGCAGAGTAGCTCACAGAGGGAAGTGCTCAACCCACACCAGCCAGGAGCCAGAGAGAAGCCAGAGACAAAAACACCTCCGCCTCTCGTGCCCACAGTCGCCCACCCTGTCAGCCAGACTTTACCTCCTAGCAGCACTTTAAGCCCTGAACTTACTGAAGGATGAATCTGTGACTCAGTTACCTTCCCAAAGCCCCACCTCTGAGTACATGAGACATTTGGGGGACATTTTAGATCTGTCATAACATTCTCCATTCTCCTCGTAGTGTCTGCCAGCCCTCCCTCCTCCCCTTCCACCCCACAGGCCCCCACCCTCTACCTACCTCCATCCTCCCCAGGGACATTGCCCTGCCCTCCCCACTGTGCCTCCCAATCTGTACCCACCCCACCCCCCTAAAGTGTTCCAGTCCTTCTCCCACCCCAATACTCCTACAGTGCCCCTTCCACCTGCTCACACAGTGTCGCTAGTCCTAACACACCCCATCTTCCCCGCAGTGCCTCCCAAGTTCCATCCACCAACCCTCCATCACACCACAGCCCCCCAGCCCTCCATCCACCCTCCCCAAGACCCCCACCTTTTATCCCTCCACATTCCCTTTGTCCAAGCCTAGAAAGACAGCCTTATACCAGCTCCTAATCAGAGACCTTCCTGTCTCTCCTTGCTCCACGCCCTGCTGATCTGTCATACAGCTAGGGGGTACAACAAAGATCCTGTTGTTGAGGGTCCCTGGGCACTGTACCAAGAGCTCTCCTGTACACACTCCCATTAAATCTTCCCAAGACGCTGTACGTTAGATATTGTTACACTCATTCTATTTATGGGCCTCAGTTTAGACTCAGAGAGGGTAAGCAATCTGCCCATGTCTTAGAGCCCCCATAGGCAGAGCCCGGTGCCTCTGGAGTGTGGCCTGATTTCCAAGCCTTTACCCCAATTTCCTACCTGATCCCCAGGATAGAGACCTAAACACAAGCTCCTCACCTGGAATCCCAGGCTCCCCCAGGTGGGGGAGCTCAGCCCAGGCTCAGCCCAGCTTCTACCACAGCCAGTGGGGTAGGGCCCTGCTCATCCCCACAAGTGAGGTATCCTTGTGCCACACTGTGCCAGCAGCCTCTTCTCTGAGTAGCCTTTCCTCTCTCGTCTACTTCTCATTCCTTAGGACAAGCCAGTGGTCACCTTTCATGGGAAGTCTCTGGTCCCTCTAGCCCCAGGGTATTCTGTGCCAGCTGGGCACTGGCACTCACCACACTGCCTTGTAATTGCTCATTTCATCTTTCAAGCATTTTTAATTTTGTAGTCTCAGGACCCAAGACACATCTGCATGCATGAGAAGGACCTAGGTAAAAACCAAAACATGCATCAGGAACTTTAGCCAGTGGGGTCCCCGGATCAGCAGAGGTAGAAGATAGCTTGACCCCAGTCCAGAATCTTGGAATCAGACTCTCCAAGAGGCAGGCTCTTTTTTTCTTTTCTTTCTTTCTTTCTTTTTTTTCTTTTTTTCTTTTTTTTTTTTTTTTTAGGTTTCTGAGACAGGGTCTTGCTTTGTAGTTCAGACTAGCCCTGAACTTACTATGTAGCCCAGGCCAGCCTTGAACTTACAGTACTCTTCCTACATCTGCCTCCAGAGCGCTGGGATTTCAGGTAAAAGCCACCACACCCAGCATTGTGGTATGTGGTTATCAAGTGTTGTGCTTATAGGCATGAGTCACCACACCTGATATTGATGTATGTGGTTACCAGGGATCCAACTCAGGAACTTGTGCATAAAAGGCAGGGTCATGAACCACTGTGCTAAATCTCCAGCCTGAATCTGCATATTTAATAATGCTCCTCCCAAATTCTCTTACACAATGCAATGAGATTCTCTCATGTAGAACACAGCTAGCTCATAGCCCTACTCCAGCAGCCTTGCAGGACAAGACACTTGGTTATTGTCTGAGTATAGAGCATCAGTACAGTATTCATCAGAATTGTACCAGGAAACACTTGAAACATAGAAAACAGTACATGTAAACAGACAATAATGCTCAGAGCTGGAGCAAAGAGCCAGAGAGCCTGAGCTCTCCTGGGCTCCACAGCCCACAGCGTCAATATCTGAGCCAGCCAAAAATCCATTCCTAACAACCAGCCAGGGTGACTACTGAAAGCTACCAGCAAGTTCCAGAAGACAGACTCAGAACCTGCCTACCATCCACTTGGGCCTGGAGTACACAAGTTTGGTGAAGGCCCAGGGTGTTCAGGCTTCGTGGCCAACCAGGTCTGAAACAACACTAGCCCTCCAGGTGGGAGCAGTACAGAAAGTGTGAGCTATGAGAATCCTCTGTTGGACTGGAGATTAGTGTCCAAAGCAAGCCCTGGACTCATCCCTCAGACCTCACCCTACAAAGGAGGCAGGACTCCAGGGAGCAGACTCGGACCTCTCCCTGGTCAGAGAGCCAGCTACAGTGATATGAAGTACTCCTGAAGTACTTTAATTTATTTAATGCTTAATGGATGAATGGAAGGAGGAGTTGGCAAGTCATCTAAGTTCTTTGCAGCTGCTCTAAAGCTCAAAGCCGTCCTGCTGTTGACAGGTGGCATCTACCCCCTGTGGGCTCTGCACCATCTGCCAGCATATCTGGAGGGCCTAAAAATGTGGAGAATTTGCCTTCATAAACAACTAAGGAGGAAGTGTAAGCTGCAACACTCCATAAGTCCCTCACCTTTAGATAAGGAGCCAATGCCCTGCGTGCTCCTGGGAGCACTCCTTTCCTGGTGGGGAAAGACATTCTGACCAATAACAGATATGAGATGTGCCATGTAGAAAAAATTCCTTTCCCTAGAAGTTAAGCAGTTAGCAGAGAATGTATTCGTGAAGACCTGGGGAGCTCTGAGCAAAGGGGCTATTGCTGATGGGCCCAGGACCCAGCAGTGGGAAACACAGACTGACATCCAGCCACTGACCATCCAGTGGCGGATGGATGGGAGGACACACCCATAGAGATGTAGACAAATGGGTGTGTGGACGCATGGATGAAGGTGAAATGGCTGCCTGGGGAGCTCCTCCCCTCTGTACTGTCCCTAAAAGGCTCAATTCACTGTTTGCTCTCTCTAGGTCCCCTTCCTTGCCACGTTGACACAGACCCTGGTTGGTTCAGCTGAACAGAGACCAGGCCGCATGTCCAGAGGGCAGGAAGGGTTTCAGAGCATGTGCAAGTTCAGAGAGCCTGGGCCACATTATCCCACTCGGCAAGTGTCCTTGAAAGTTATATGTTGGGTTTGGGGTCTTTTTGGGTTTTCTAAGCCTAAGCTGGGTATGATACCCACATTCTTTAATCCTCTGTCTTCATTAGGGACACGAGACACTGCTTCAGCCAGGACCCCACAGACAGTGCTGGCAGAAGAAGCAAACTGGCTCTTGGACCTCTGTAGCCATTTAAAACCTTGCTTTAGATACTATTATGGGAAGAGTCAGATTTTATATACAACTACTGGTTATTTTATTTTCTTGAAAAAAATCCCTGTCAGTATTTCCCCGGTACTTTCTCCTGATAACAGCGAACTGCTGCTGAAACAGACTCCATTCAGGCAGAGGGACACGCTCCAGTCTGCCAGCCTCCACTGTGCACGCTGTCTCACTCACTCATTCAGTGGTTTCTGTCTGCTTCTCCAAGGTCCTGTGTAAGCCCTTTGCCCAAATCCAGTCCCCACTGACAAAACAGTGACATACAGTGAGTCCTTTTAATACTATTGAATAAATGAATGTATTGTGGATTGGTAAGTTAAATGCACATAAATTAAATGACCCAGTTGGACTCTGCATAACCCGCTTTCTCTTCGTATCTTTTAACATGCAGCCTGGTCCCCATTCCACTGATCCCACCTGGGTCTATGTCAAAATGTTGGGGAAAGGGATCCAGAAGAGTGTATGCAGTGAGCTGACCCTTCTAGGGATAGTGCTGAAGGGAGGAATATTCCAAAGGAAAGCTATTTCACCTTCACCTATGTATCCATTTAACTGCACATGAGTGCGTGTGTCCATCCATCTATCTAACCACTGGTTTATCGATGGTTGGGTGTCAGGTTATGTTTCATCTCTCTAAACAGCAAGAACCCCACTGAACCTTGGAATTTGTCCCATCTATAATATTTAGCTTGCCCTTTCCAGCCATTTAAAGCATCCATACAAGGAGCACAATTCGGGACTTGCCTGCCTGGTCCAGAATTCTCTTGCAGGTCTTTCTGCTCCAGGCCCTGCTGAGATATGAGAACTGAGATTTATTGCTATGTACAGGTAAAGGGTCCCCCTCGATTTTTTACTCCCCTGCTTTGCCAGTACTTTCTTGATTTCCTCCTCCCTGATCCTCAGTCCATGAGCTTATCCCCTGGATTTGCTAGCCATTCTCTGCTCCCAGAAGTAAGGGATAAAGAGAGAGGCTAAACAGTGGACACCAGGAAATGGCTTTCCCCAGCCAATGACATACACCTAGTCCATTCACGTTAGCGAGACAGGAGGAAGAAGACAGTGGGTCATCAAGGAAGACATTCCCTGGAATTGGCTGGCCACCATTTTGGGGAGACAGAAACTAGTATATATCACCCCAGAACAAGCCTCCTTGACACAAATGTTTTTGAGCTGAAGGTAATTGAGAAGCAGTAGACAAAGGAGGAGCTTTTTCTACCCCCATCTCTGCCTTTTCTTTCTAAAGACAAGATAATACATTCTCCTTTACTACAGACAACCTTGCCTGCTCAGAGACAAATCAAGATCCTGTCGACCACATATTCCCTTAGTGTCTTCCCATATATTTACTTTGCCACCTTGGAGGTCAGGGCTAGCTTTCCTTTGTCTTGTCACTTTTCTGAAAGTTACTGTTTTTTTGCTGGCAGTGATATAAAAGCTATAACTCTAAGCCACCTCATTATGTTTCTCCTACATGGAATGCATCACACGCATTAATAAACTTGCTTGCTTTTCTGGGTTAGTCTGTCTTGTGTTACAGAAGTCTATTCCAACATGGAACGTAGAACAGCTGAGGCAAAATTATATTCTCTCCCCTTCCAGGAGCACGATGAGATGCTTCCTTGAAAATGAAGCCAGTCCTGAGGAAGCGGAACCACAGGAGGGAAAGAGGAATTGTTGCTGTTAAAAATCAGAGAGCTAGGGATTCATTTCAGTGCTGCTACGCCTGCCAGGAAGACACAAAGTCCTGAGTTCAGTCCCCAGTGCAGAAAAAAGAAACTAAAAAATCAGGTAAGCCCCTGGGAATAGCCTTACCTGAATTCACAAAATCCCTAGGCCAACAAATTCTTCTTGGTTACCAGGGCTCTTCTCTTGGTGACCTTGTCACCACCTCCTCCTGGCTCTCCCCCTCCCTTTCCAACTTCTCCCTGCACCCCATCCAAGACGTCCCACGTGTCTTGCTGATGAACCAAACCTGCTCCTGACATTGGCTCCTTTTCTTCAGCTGGCTTCTGGCCTGTACTTTACAGAAAGTAGCAGGCCTCTTCTGACCCCCTGTCTCGTACAGAAAACTTCTTAGAAATTTCAGGAACTTCTTCCTGAAATTGGTCATTGCAGTGTCAACTAGAAGAAGAAGCCTCTAGCAGATCGGTTTGGCAGAGTTCTGAGTGTGTGAGAATGACTGACTTACTGGTGAAGGGAGACCTTCCATGGCTGTGGGTGGTACCAACCAATAGCCTTACAGTCTGGATGGAATATAAAGGGAATGAAGAAGGAAGTCTTGTTTTGCTTCTTCAGAGGAGCTCCAGCCCTCAACATTGCCTTCGGACCTCTGTCTCCAGGTATCCAGCACAGACTCTTCAGCTTTCCAACACAGACTCACTGGGACTCTGTAGTGAACACCAGGCCTTCAACTTTCAACCGGATCCCAGGCTCTTCAGCACACAGATGCTCTTCTGTACTCTCCCACCCTTGACTCTGCAGGAAGCCATCGCAGCCTACCTTGCAAATCTTTACATACTCTCCGTACTATTTTATATTACATTTATTCCTCTAGTGAACTCTAATTGATACATATGGCATTCAGTGTATGCCAGTTACCTACCCTGTCTGTTGCTCCAAAGGAGAATAAGCAATCTGCTCCAAATTGAGGTGACTGATCCTGCTGGGCCATTTGTAGGGTGGCCTGTCATTTTCCTATCAAGACCTCCTACAGGATTTTCACTTTTTGTGATCATTCAGAACTCACCCTTGCAGGCTGCAAAGAAAAATGAGACCAAGGGCCAGGGAGTTAGCTCAGTGGTTCCGGCACCTGTCTTGCAAGCGCAAGGGCCCAGGTTCATTCCCTGGTAACCACATACCATACTGGGCATGGAGACTCACGCCCAGCAGCAATTACTATCACATACCACAGTGCTGGGCATGGTGGCTCACGCTTGTAATCCCAGCACTGGGGAGGCAGAGGCAGGAGGATTGCTGTGATGTGAGTTTGAGGCTGAGCTCAGGGCCAGCCTGAACCACAAAGCGAGACCCTGTCTCAAAAAACCTAAAAAAATAAAAATATAAAATGAGACCAAGAATGCAGCATTGACGAGACAATTACAAGACAGAAAATGATACAAGGTCCCTTGGAGAAACCAGTAAAATGACATGACAGATTTCCAGTGAAAATGGGCCGAAGTGTGGTCACAACTGGGGAGGAAGCAGCTTTCTGGGGCCTGGGCCCAGAGCTGCTGGTAGAGGAGTGGTGTCAGAGGAGCAGCTCCGTATGCCCAGTCCTGTGTTTCCATGTGGAGAAGCTGCAGCTGAAGTGGTCTCCTGGGCTTTCTCCTCCTTGCTCCTCTTCCTAAATTCTTCAGAGGTTAATCTGAGAAAAAGTAATTTATTAGGGATTACAAAATACCAAGCCTAATGTGCCCTCGTTTCTGGGCCACACCCTGTAGCGCAGCTCTCTTTTGTTAAGTTTTGGATGTGTATTCATCAGTGTAAGCCCTGACACTACACACCCACATGATCTCATGCATTTGGACAAGAAATGTTTCCTTAAATAAAAATATCAATTAGTTTATATTTAATGAATCCATGATGGCAGAAGGCTTCTAGGAGGTCCTCAATCTGAGCAACTTTATAGTAAACATACCATCCAGAAGCCTGGACTTCTTTCCCCGGTTTTCTGTAATCCATTTAGAGTAGCCCTTGGATTGATCCTCAGGGCTCAGTTCCAAGGTTTTGGGTTATGTTTTCTGTCTCCACTGAAATCTGATTTGAACAAAGCCAGCTGCAGTGCCTCTGGCTCCAATAAATAAGCAGTGAATCAAGTTCAGAGGCCCTTTGGCCTGACCAAGAATCATGGCAGAGCATGTTTGCAGCAGAAGCCTCAGACCTAGAAGGAGGGAAGAATAAATCTACCAGGTCCAGAACTAAGTAATCTAAAATAGTTTCTGGAGAAGACTTAGGTAATGTAGAATTGAGTTCTTCATAATCCTTGTTTCGTAAGAGGCATGACCCTGCTTATTGAATAACATAAGGGGCCCAAGAATGAGACCACACCAGAACTTAGATCTATCAAGGGGCACTTTTCGCCACTGTGCCTCCCACCTTCCCATTCCTGCCACAGGCGACCACATTGTGTGCTTGGGGTTTCTCTCTTGGTTTCCTTGATGCCTACTGCAAATGTGTGTGTGTGTGTGTGTGTGTGTGTGTGTGTGTGTGTGTGTGTGTGTGTGTGTTTGAGAGAGAGAGAAAGAGAGTGCTGGGATTACAGGTGTGAGCCTCCATGCCCAGCATTGTTGTATGTGGTTACCAGGGATTGAACCTGGGCCCTTGCCCTTGCAAGGCAGACATCAGAACCACTGTGCTAAATCCCAGCCCTAGTTTTGAATTCTGTAAAAAGACTACCATGTTATATGCAGCCCCCTGGGACGTTCCCTTTTCCCATTTGTACTGGAATTCACCCATGCTGACTGTACTATACCGCTGTTCACACATTTGCCCTGCTACATCCCACACCATGGTACAGATGAGCCATTGGGTTGTGCCTGCGTGTTTGTTACTGTGGAATTCCCATCCAGTGGATGCTGACTGGAATTGCTGCTCTCTGGATGTACAACTTCATATGCACGTGCCATTTCATTCCCCTAACTGCTGGATTGATTTATTTTCTCAACAGCAAGATGCCTGAGTTGCTTGGCTTCCTCATCACTCTAACAGTTGCATCTGGCCTCTGAGGCTTTGACTATCACACAAGCATAAGATATATAATCTTGTCGTCTCGTTCAGCCCTCTGTGACCACGCGTGATTTTGGACATAACCTTTGTTGTGTTTTTTGGCCATAGGAGTTCCTGCTATGAAATTCCTAGTTATGACTCACATTTTTTTCTATTGGACTGTTTAACTCTTCTTCATTAAAATCTGAGTTCTCAAAATGTACTCTGAATACTGATATTGCATCAGGTGTGTATGTGATCGTTTGTACTATATTTATCTTCACTTTTATGTGATATCTTTTTTAAAGTATAGGATTTACAAGAAAGTCATGTGTTTAAAACATATAACTTTAGGGCCGGGGAGTTAGCTCAGTGGTTCCGGCGCCTGTCTCACAAGCGCAAGGACCCGGGTTCGATTCCCCAGTAACCACATAACAATACTGGGTGTACACCCAGCAGCAACCAGTACCCCATACCACAGTGCCGGGCGTGGTGGCTCACGCCTGTAATCCCAGCACTCGGGAGGCAGAGGCAGGAGGATTGTGATGTGAGTTTGAGGCTGAGCTCAGGGCCAGCCTGAACCACAAAGCGAGACCCAGTCTCAAAAAAACCTAAAAAAATATATATATATATATAACTTTAGCAGACATCCATGTAAGAACCACATCCATGTAAGATCAAAACAGAATGTTCACAATATACCAAAAGTCTCCTGTTTCCTCCCCCAAGGTGGACATGATGCAGTGTTAGTGCTGCTTGTTTTGTACTTCATATAGTGGAATCATAAAGTATTTAGTTTCATGTATCTGGATCTTTCACTCACCCTTACATCCACAGGATTCACCCACATCACTGTGTATAACACACAGTGTTCTTTTTCATGATTATGTAGTTTTCTGTTGTATGAATATGTTACATTTCATTTGATTGTTGATGAATTACATTCCAAATTTGGTTCTAAGAATAAAAAATGCAAGCCAGGGATTTAGCTCAGTAGGTCTGGTGCCTGCCTTGCAAGCTCAAGGACCCTAGTTTGATCCCCGGTAACCACATATAACAGTGCTGGGCATGGAGACTCATGCCCACCAGCAATCAGTACCACATACTACAGTGCCTGGCGTGGTGGCTCACACCTGTAATCCCAGCACTCAGGAGGCAGAAGCAGGAGGATTGCTGTGAGTTCGACACTCACTCGGGCTACATAGTAAGCTCAGGGCCAGCCTGACCTACAAAGCAAGATCCTGTCTCAAAAAAAATAAAGAAAGAAAGAATTAAAAAATGCTATGGACACTCCTGTGTATGCATTTTGGAAGTAATAAACTCATTTTTCTTGGAAATTCTCAGAAGTGAAATTATTCAATTATAGAATAGTTTCAGGATTCCCCTTTAAACAGTTTGCAAACAATTTTCGAAAGTCATGGTACTAATTTACACTATCAGCAAGGTAAGAAATTTGCAGTGGTTCCAACAGTGACCAATAATGGGAATCTTGACTTAAAGTACTTAGGCACTCATGAGGAAAGGGGTAGAGCAGGTACTTCACTGTGGTTTTAATCTGTATTAGCTACCTGGGTCTACTAAGTGCCTGTCCAGGTCTTTTGTCCATTTTTAAATTGGTTTGCCTTTCTCTTGTTGATTAGCAGGAGCTCTTTATATACTGTAGATCTGAATCCTTTGCTAAATCTATCTATTATCACTGTCTTCTCCCAGTGTACCTTTGCCTTGTCTTTGTTTATGTGTGATTTTTAAATTGTAGCAAAATGTACACAGTCAACATTTAAACTGAAATAAGTAGAAAAGTTTAGTAGCATTAAGTACATTCCTACTGTTGTGAAACTCTCACTACCATTTCCCTCTAGGATTTTCTATCTTCTCAAACCAAAACTCCACACACATTAAACACTAACTCCCCATTCTGCCTCTGCCCCAGCCTGTGAAAAACACATTTTTCCCCCCTTAACAATAAAAACTAATTTCACATCATTGAAACTTTAAAAATCATTACTAGCCTTCATTTGAGTTGTCTTTTGGGTTATACATAGTTTTTTAAAATACAGGAATTAGGGCCAAGGATTTAGTTCAGCAGCAAGCACCTGCTTGGAAAGCTCTGGGTCCTGAGTTCAAATCTCAGTACAAAAAATAAAATAAAATAAAAAAGATAGTCATTATAAAAATTTAAAAAAAAAAAGGTTAAGCTATCAGTTAATACCTGCTGTCACTTACTATATCCAGCAAATTCACTCTGGCCTGTCCATTGGTTTTTGTTTTCATAAAAGAATCAGGACAAAAACAATAAGAAATTCTGTTACATTTCCAAAATTTAGTCCAAAGGGCCAGGGATCTAGGTCAAGTGGTACCACACCTACCTTGTAAGCACAAGGGACCGAGTTTGATCCTAAAAAAAAAAATTAGTCCAAACTGATTTTTTTGAGACAGAGTCTTGCTTTTGTAGTTCAGGCTGGCCCTGAGCTCAGCCTTGAACTCACAGCAATCTTCCTGCCTGGCATTACAGGCATGATCCACCCACGCCAGGGACCCAGGGGTTGAACCCCGTTCCTTGCACTTGCAAAGCATGTGCCAGAACCACTGAGCTAAATCCCTGACCCCAGCCCAAACTGATTTAATTTGTGTAACCAGAGAGGAGTTAAAGGAAAGGTATATTCTGAAAGAAATGGAAAAAAGAGGGGCATATGTGTTTTAAGTAAGACTTACAAAAAAAGACTTCCTCTAGAATTTTTGATTCATTGCTAACTCCTTAGAAAATAGCTTTCTTGGACTGGTTTGCAACTCCAAAGTCTTTCCATCAAAAACCATCCAGTGTAGTGTACTGCTCTGGGGACAAAGGTCAAGCCACAAGCTGGCCTAGTCCATCTTCCATGAGCTTCTGGATCTTCACAACTTTGTGACAGTCTTCAGTGTAGGGCATAGGTTACTCTTTTCTGCATTCCTTTTCCTTTCTTCTTCAGTAAGCTTCTGCTGGATTCACATAAGTGTAGAATCAAGCCAGGATGCGAATAAGACACAGACGACCGCAATGCTGCAAGTAGAATGTACCCCGCCCCCTGCTTGCGGAAATGGCCTGCTCCTGCCACAGTGCTGCAGAAACTCTCTCCCATTCTCCAGTCCCTGAGCGGTCCCTCTCCTCCCTCCTCCCCTTCCCCTGGACAAACACGTTGGCGAGGGACCACTGGATCCATGGAAAGCGTATAGCAGCTTGTAGAAGCTGCCAGGTGGCTTTCCAAAGCGGCTGTACTATTTTATGTTACCGTCAGCAGCGTATGAGAATTTCAGGGTCTCTGCTTCCATGTCATCACTCGATTTGTCAATTTCGTGTTATTATTTTGGTTTGGTTTGGTTTTTTGCTGTGATAATAAACTTGTAGTGAAATCTCACTGTAGTATTTATTTGTGCTTACCAATTAATATCAGAAGCAAGAGTCTTGCAAAGTCACTAAATTGTCCATGCTGGAGCCCAACTACCAAACCTGCGACCCTCCTACCCCAGATTGCTACAATGCCAGGATTACAAGCGTGCACCTCATGCCTGGCTTGTCAAACACCTTTCCTCCTGCTTTTATGTCACCTATGTAATCTCTTTTTTCAAGTCACCACACCTGGCATTGTTGAAGGTGGTTACCAGGGACTGAACCCTGGCCCTTGCATTTGCAAGGCAGGCGCAGGAACCACTGAGCTAAATCTTCGACCCCTTAAATTTTTTTTTTTTTTTTTTTGAGACAGGGTATCCCTTAATTGCCTCAGGTGACCTCAAATTTGCAATCCTCTTGCCTATAGCTAGGATTATAGTTGTGTTACTGTCCTTTACTTAAAAAAAAAAAAAAGTTTAAAGGCCGGGAATTTAGCTCAGTGGTTTTGGTGCCAGCCTTACAAGCGCAAGGGCCCGGTTCGATCCCTGATAACATACAGCAATGCTGGGCGTGGTGGCTCACACCCACCAGCAATCTCAGTACCACACCACAATGCCAGGCGTGGTGGCTCACGAGCACTCGGGAGGCAGAGGCAAGAGGATTGCTGTGAGTTCTAGGCTGAGCTCAGGGCCAACCTGAACTACAAAGCCAAACCCTGTCCCCCCCACCGCCCGCCAAAAAAAAAAGTAAATGATTTTATTGAGGCGTAGCTGACATATAGAGCTCACTCATTGTACAGTGCACTGTTTGTGATGGCTCGGAGCTGCATGGACACTGAGCTTCACGTGCACTGAGGCAGGGCCTTTGAAAGGTTTATTGGATTATGAGAGTGCAGCAGCTGAATGCGGCGAGGAGGTGGGGCTTTCTCAGAAGGGGTGACTCACTGTGGGCGTGACTTGGGGGTTCCCGCTCCTTTCCCAGGCGCTCCAGACACCCTGCTGCGCAGGAGCTGCGAACCGCCCCCCACGCCTGGGTCTGTGTCCTGCGCTGGAGCCGCTGACTGCACTGACATGTGAACTGGAGTAAGCTCTTCCCCTCAACGCCGTGCTGTAGGTTCTGTGTGCCAGCAACCAGAAAGTGACACAACAACTATTCAGTTTGTGATACAAACATCGCCTCCTTTCAGAACACGTGTCCTCGCTGAAAAAAACCTGTATTCATTAACACCTCCCTCCAACTGTAAGCAACCATTAATCCACTTTGTCTCTCTGAAATGCTTCTGGTCCTTTCATGAAAATGGTAGTGTTATTTTTTTATCTTTAGTATTGTAACAAAGGGTATTAACTGTTTCTCCTAACTGTTGCTAAGGTCTAGAGACAGAATTGACGTGTATATTACTGGTTTTCCATCTTTGTCAACTTTTCCCGCTATTTCAAATACTTTATATTTTTATGAATTTACTATAGAGAAACTATATTTTTGTAGTAACAACACTGTTTCTTCTTTTCTGAGTGCATTGCATGTGTGTATGCGTGTGTGTGTGTGTGTGTGTGTGTGCGCATGTGCTCACGTATGCATCTTATGCTCTGGAAAGAGCCTACACAATGTGGAACAGGAATAGTGATGGGAGGCATCCTTATCTTCCTTCTGATTTCACAAGGAATGCTTCCAATATTTTTCCCTCTTGAAAGAAAACTTATTATAGTATGTTTGTCAGTCCTGTTTCTCAGGTTTAGCAGTACTAGTCTGTTTCTTTTGCTGAGTTTTATCAATGAATATTTAATTTTGCAAAATATGTTTTCTATATCGATTATGAGGATGGACTCGTTTGGTTTGGGAGAAAAATCTCTAAAGACCTCTGCTTCTGTGAGGCCAGTAACGCCTCAGAGATTGTAACCTACCCGGGGTCAAGCTGTGGTAGACAGGAATGTCTCTCGAGGCCAGGGTAGGCATCCTGTCTACACCAACATCTGCCCATAACTAAGGGAGTAATTTTATCTCTACCCTGCCTCTCTACCCCTCAGTGGGCAGCGAAGTAAGGATTGGAAAGGGCTATTATTTATGGGGCCCCTCCACTGTTAATGGGACCAATAGGGAAGCTATTGACCAACAGGACCAAGCTGTCCCCCAAGAGCTGGTTTCCTCTAAAGCAGTCCTCCGTGGGCTGCCTACTCCCAGGGTTGTTACAGAATTAAATGAGGAAAAGTAAGTAAAAGACGTGTGAAAACTGGAAAGAACTCAAATGTGCAGGAATGTTCGCACCGGTGATATCATTATTACTTAGTTGGCCACAACAACCAGACACATTCAGGAGTCAAATTCTCCACCAGGCTCTCAGGTTTCCTGCTTTTGGCAACAGTGCAGACATCACAGCACCAGGGGCTCGAGTGCAGTTTTACAATTTTGTTTCATAGCTTCAGTCATGAACTACTGCAGATATTTATTACTCCAGATAGTTCTTGGGCCATAGTCTCCCCAAGACAGACTTATAGGCTTGTTATTTAGAGCCTAAAGTGCCATAGTCTCTCCTCTTCCCTTGATAAAGGTACCCACAGTTCGAATTCACTCCCATACAGAGGAGATAGAAGCTGCAGTCTCATCCTGCTGAATGGAGGAAGTCAAGTTTTTCAGCTTTATTTTTACTCCAACTCACTGTAACTTACACCATTTATGTAGCAACCCAGGACCAACGCCCACAAGGAACAGTTTTCACAAAATAACCCCTACCTCACTACATATAACATACTTTCATATTCCCAATTTTACCCTGTACTTTAAAAAAAAAAAAGTATGCTCACAGTCTACCAAATTTATTGGCAGCTTGGAGACCTGATGATATGAGCTCCTTCTCTTTCCTCTTTCCATGAGTTAAAATAAGTTTAACCTAACCTTTCTTTCTTCTTTTCTGTCTTTCAAATGATATGTACAAAGCACTGATTATTTACTAGGTACTGCGCTAGGTGCTGGGAATACAGAGGAATTAAACTATAGAACAATCCAGAGGGACCAGGCATCTCTTTAGCTGATCCAAGGCTTAATGGTTAAACTGAATTAATAAAAGAAACTTGGGAGTTAAGGGGGACAGCCACCTGCCACATGCCCTTAAACTCTTTCTATGTGAAAGCAATCCCACACAACATTCACACACACACACACACACACACACACACACACACACACACACACACACTTCCACATACTCTAATTAAGTGGAGAAATTTGTCTGATTGGGATTTTGGAAAGAAAATTTGGTAGATATGATCCTGACTTTTTTTTTTTTTTATTCCTATCACCTAAAATCAAACTGCCCTCAGGCCAGGGATTTAGCTCAGTGGTTCCAGCATCTGCCTTGCAAGCAAAAGGTCCCAAGTTCAATCCCCAGTAACACATACAACAATGCCAGGCATGGTGACTCACATCCACCGTGTGCATAAAATGCACACGTGAGTACATGCACATGCGCGCACACACACACACACATGCACACACACATGCAATGCACTCAGAAAAGAAGAAACAGTGCTGTTACTACAAAAATATAGTTTCTCTATAGTAAATTCATAAAAATATAAAGTATTTGAAATAACGGGAAAGGTTGACAAAGATGGAAAACCAGTAACATACCCAAGTCTCTCCTGAGTGCCTTTCTCAAGGCAGATCCTCATCCAAGTCAGCTGCTCTCCATCCCTTTCTGCCCCTCAGGAGAAAGTTTTCTCTTTATAAAACCCAGGAGCTACAGAGTGCTGACAATCACCCAAAGAGAGCAGGACAGGAAAAGTGCTTTTCAGAAAAAGTCAGTACTTATTTCCTGCTCCTTTTTTTCCAGTACTGAGGATTAAACACGAGGTCTTCACATTGAGCTGCATCCCAAACTCTTTTAAAAAAATATTTTTGAGACATAATTTTGCTAAGTCACTGAGTTGCCCAGGTTGGGCTCAAACTTGAGACCCTCCTGCCTCTGTCTCCCATAGTGCTAGGATTACAGGAGTGTTCCACCAGGCCCAGCCTCAACATTGCCGTTCAGTCTTACCCTCTGAAAGTTCAGCTCCGCGTGCTAGCCCTGCACAAAGCTCCTCAGGCTCCTCGTGGAACTTCCTCCCTCTGTGGAGGTCCTCTCTCTTCCCTCCTAGAAAGCCCACTTCTCCCTGGAGGCAGTCTGGGGTCACTCCTCTGAGACACCTTCTCCAGCTCCTGAACAGGAACTCCTCCCTGTCCTCCCGGAGCCCCTTTCACCAGTTTCTGCACATAACTGTAGTCCACACACTGGCAGAGCTACTTTGCTCTCTGAGATTCGATGTCACTGGCTAAAACTCCACTCCTGTCTCATCTCCATCCCAGTCTCTCTGGAATTCTAAGCTCATGGCTTTTCCGGTGACTTCTGCTACAGTCCTACTTTTGCCTAATTCACCCAGGAAAGAAGGGTATCATCATCTTATAATGCTGTGCTAAAATGACCTAGAGCTTTGTATGTTCGGCAGATTTGACTGAAGATTTGTTAGAGCTGCATTACAGAATTCAAATAATTTAAAACTGAACATTAAGTATCCTGTTCTGGGAATTGTACCAGTTCACATGCTGCCTTGGCCTCATGACTTGGTCTTGCCTGCTGTCCTCCGTGTGCCTGAAATCTGTGTGTTCCCCACACAGATTCGGAGTGACCTGGCTGATTCTCATTCCCAGCTGCTTCCCACCCATCACCACGTAACACACCAGGAAGCTTCTCCAGCTGTAACCGCTTCCTGAGAGGAACACCGGGGAAAGTGGTAAGCACGTTCACTCCACCGTCATATTGTTCCCTAGGAGGGCAGGATCTTGGCAGCCAGCTGAGAGGAGAATCTCTCTAGTCTTCATTTTTACACAGCTAAATTTCTAGTTATTAATTCATGATATAATTGCTATCTTCTCTTGTGTTTTCCCTCTATTCAAACAAACTGGCTGTTTCTGTTCTAGTTTCTAAAAGGCCATAGAAAGCCAGACTTCCCTGTGCTTTTATATCATTTGAATCCCCGTATTTTATCTGGACACAGACATCCAGAGTAAAGACTAGATTTCCCAGCCTCCGTTGGGGTTAGGTGTGGCTTGGTGACCATGTGCAGCCCTGGATACATGAGCAGAGTAGTGCACACACCTCAGGTCTGGCCTTTAAGAGAAGTAGCCCTCATTTCCTTTTCCCTTTACCTGGGTCTGGCCTTTAAGAGAAGTAGCCCTCATTTCCTTTTCCCTTTACCTTTCCCCATGTTCATGCTGTGGATCCAGGAGCATAACAGGGATCTCTCCAGGACTGCATAGATAAGAAAGCATCCTAAGGGATATGAGAGCAAATCAGAAGTGTGAATCCCCATGTCAGCCCCAATGGCCTCATTCTGACTAATTTATGAGCTAAAAATTGACTTCCATTTTGTTTAAGCTTCTCTTTAGAGTTTTTTTAAATTGATTTTATTGATACATTTATATATACACTATGATCACATTCAATACTGAGGGTTTGTCTCAGTACATGACACATCTTGATTCTCACTTGGAGTCTTTTGTAACAGCAGCTGAACAAAACTTCTGACTGTGTTGGTTCGTCAGGGCTGCCCTACAGTTTGAATGTGGCTTATGCCCAGCAAAACTCACAATGTGACTTCATCCTTCCATGCAGCAGTGCTGTGAGGTGGGCCTGGTGGGAGACGTGTTAGGGGTGAGTAAAGCCCCTTCTCAAATGAGTGCTGCTGGCCATGGGACTGGATTAATTAGCACAGGTCCTCATAAAGCACACTCAGTGCTCTGGGCTTTCTCTTGTTCCTCTCTCACCATGTCACCTCTCTTCCACACGTGCCTTTTGCCTTTCTGCTTACTGCCATCAGTAGAAGCGGCATGAAGCTCTCACCAAAGCTAAGAGGATATCATTCCCATTCTCATGGACAACCCAGCCTGCAGGATCATTGGCCAACAGAAACCTCTTGCCTCTATATTACTCAGTCGGTACATTACTTGGTCTCAGGCATTCTGTTATTGCAGCAGAAAATAGACCAGACAGGCTGCCATAAAAAATACCAGACTTAGGTGGCTTGAACAGCATAAATTTATTTTGCCACAGCTCTAGAGACTGGCAGTCTAAGATCAAGACTTGAGCATTGTCAGGGCCGGGGATTTAGCTCAGTGGTTCCAGCGCCTGTCTTGCAAGTGCAAGGTAACCACATACAATCCTGGGTGTGGAGACTCACACCCAGCAGCAATCAGCACCACATACCACAATGCTGGGCGTGGTGGCTCATACCTGTAATCCCAGCACTTGTGAGGCAGAGGCAGGAGGATTGCTGTGATGTGAGTTGGAGGCTGAGCTCAGGGCCAGCCTGAACTACAAAGCAAGACCCTGTCTCAAAAAACCTAAAAAAGGGCCGGGGATATAGCTCAGTGGTTCCGGCGCCTGTCTTGCAAGCGCAAGGACCTGGGTTCAATCCCCGGTAACCACATAACAATACTGGGTGTGGAGACTCACCCCATCGGCAACTAGTACCACATACCAGTGCCGGGCGTGGTGGCTCACGCCTGTAATCCCAGCACTGGGGAGGCATAGGCAGGAGGATTGCTGTGACGTGAGTTTGAGGCTGAGCTCAGGGCCAGCCTGAACCACAAAGTGAGACCCTGTCTCAAAAAACCTTAAATAAATAAATAAATAAAATAAAATAAAATAAATAAAATTTTTTTAAAAAGATGAGTATTGTTTTTTCCTTAAGCCTCTCTTTCTTGTCTGTGATCTTCACATGGTCTCCCTCTATGCACTCACAGGTGTCCAAATTTGCTTGCAGGGACACTGTCATATTACACAAAAAGCAACCACAGAGACCTCACTGTAACTTAGTCACCTCTTCAAATACCTCTTTATCTACATTCTGAGACTCTAAGGTTAGGACTTCAACAGACAAACTGGGATGAGAGAACACCATCCAGGCCATAATTCCACTAATCTGCTTTTTTCCTAGCTTCTGTGTTCCCCTACGTGTCCTTGAGGGAGAGGAGAATTGCTTGCTCACCTGAGCTAGACAGGGAAGGTGAAGGCACCAGGACCACAGCCTGTTCTCCTGCAACTCCCTGTGGGTAGCCAGATTCACAGAGAAAGACCATCATTCCCACCCTGCCCGGCTGACTTCTCTCCTACACCTGAGTCCTGAAGAAAGTGGTGACTCATACCCACCAGCAATCAGTGGGCTATCGCCCTCTCTCTCCCAGCCTGCCTGCTCTCGACAACCCATCCTCAGTTCTACCAGGACTGGAACTTGTACTGCCTTGGGCTGGGGGACTTACAGGAGAACAAGAAATGTTCCCACCACTAAAGCTTAAACCCCTCCTCAGCTCAGCAGCAAGTTGACTGCAATGGCGTCCAGGGGCGGGGCTCTGAAGAGATTAAGAGGTCGCTAGGTTTCTGGGGCTCCACCTTCATGAGTGGATTGAGGTTTTTATTGCTGGGGAGGGCTCCTGATGAAATCAGTCTCTTTCTCTCTCTTACATGTATTCTCTTGCCTTTCTGCCCAGTTGTGACACAGCACAATGACCCTCACTTAGACTTCCAGCTTTGAGAACTAGAAGCCAACTAAACTTCCACTGCCTATAAACTATCCAGTCTGACATTCTGTTACAGCAACAGAAGACTGAGACACCCGCCAAGCAAGAGTCAACTTGAAGTCTACATTCAGCTGCCTTAAAAAAAAAAATCAAGAAATATGTTATATCTTGCATATCTCCAGCACCTAACAGAGAAGCTATTGCCAGAGCATGTTTGAGAAAGATGCACAGAGGAAGAAGAAATGGAAGCAAATGACAACACAGAAAAGCAGAACCATCGCTCTGTCTTTCCAGTCAGATGGGAGGGTCCCCCTTCTGAGCCCCACCCAGCCTTGATGTGATCACTGTGCATTGCCTTCCTGTGTCTGCTTGTTCTTTGCAATCCCCTGCAGGGGAAGAACAACTTCCAGGAAAGGACCCACTTTATTCACCCTCTGCTCTCCCACCCCCACCCTAGCCAGGGACTAATTGGTATTTTTAAAATATGGAACAAAAAAGGGACTGGGTCAGGATGTAAGAACAGGAAGAGGCCAGGAGCTGCTAAGAAGTGGAAGTGGGGGGCTAGGGGGCCTCCTACGGCTTTAGGGAGGCTGCTAGCTCTGGGAAAAGAGGAAGGCACTGTTTGGGCATGAGGGAGAGGACTGACTCCAGAGCCTAGAGCATCCCTGGCCCTCTAAGGAACCAACTCCAGGCCTTCAGAGCAGCTGATGCTGCGCTGTCTCTCTCCAGTCATGATTTATTCAACTAAGCTGTGTCTTAAAATATCCTCAGCTGGTGGTTCATTCTCTGAGGGTTCGGTGTGTGGGAGGATGAGAGAGTGCAGGCTCTAGACCTGCTCCAGGCACTGGGTGCACTCTCAGCCCTGAGAGGCACAGGAGACCAACACCAGCCCCAGCCACAGGGAGCCCTGAGCCTGGACAGGCCTTGCCAAAGTTCACACAGGTCCAAGAGTTGCTGGAGAAGAAAGGAGAGGAGCAGGCTCACTCTCTCGCAGAGAAAGCCTGGAGCCTCTGAACCAAGGGACACTGAGGCTGCAGCACCTCCATTCACTGGCCCAGCTCTCTGAACATACCCAGGAGCTGGAGGAGCAAACCCAGGCCCAAGCCAGAAGGAAGAAGGCCCAGCTGGAGGAGATGAGGGGAAATGCACAGGAACAGAAGCACTAGACGCCCTTCTCACATGACCCAACATGTTCGGGGTAGAGGGAACAATGGCCTCATCTGAGTCACTTCACCCCCAGCTCAACCCAGGACACATCTCAGCTGTGTCGCTGCTCCCTGAAGTCAATGGGGTCTTCTGATGCTGTGGTACCACACAGTCAGAAAACATGGCTTTGAACCTGCCTCACCTCTTCATGACCCAGGCAAGCGTGTGGAATTGTGAGAGGCCTCGTTTTGCATCTGTCCAGGCGTTGCACTTCCTAGTAGTGGGGCCACTGAAGAGATCAGAGGGGGCAAGTGTGGGAAACAAAGCGTCAAAATCTGGGCTTCTGAGTATATGAGATTTCCTTCTTCCCGCACCTGTGCCACAGATAATCGCTTCCACAGCTCCAACCTTATTCCAGGCCATCGCCCTTTAAATAAAAGAATGATCCAGCTGGGAGAGGATGCATAAGTCATAGATAATGGATGAGAACAGACTCCTAAGCACAGCTGTATCTACCAAAGCAGCTGCAGTAAAACCCACTAATGAAAAGCTTCGGGCCAGAGCTGTGCCCAGAAGAGGATGCTGTGCTGAGCCCAAGGGCCAGGCAGAGGAGGAGAGAAGGGCAAGTCATGTAAGAGGAAGAATGATAAAAGCATAATGCGAAAAGAAATTTGGTCAGGATAGGGCCAATGCAATTCAAAGCCCAGCTGGGGAATTCCTAACATTTTTTAAGCTAAAAGTCCCTTTACAAAAATAACATTCATTTCGGGCCAGGGCTATAGCTCAGTGGTTCCAGCACCTGTCTTGCAAGCGCAAGGACCCGGGTTTGATCTCCGGTAACCACATAACAATACTGGGCTTGGAGACTCACCCCAGCAGCAACCAGTACCACATCCCACAGTGCCGGGCGTGGTGGCTCACGCCTGTCATCCCAGAACTGGGGAGGCAGAGGCAGGAGGATTGCTGTGATGTGAGTTTGAGGCTGAGCTCAGGGCCAGCCTGAACCACAAAGCAAGGCCCTGTATCAAAAAATCTTAAAAAAAAAAAAAAAAAAACGTTCATTTGGTAAAGCAATTTTAGTTACACAGCACATTTGAACAGAAGCACAGAATTCCTATAAGCTCACACGCTCAGCCTCCTCCACCGTCAACCTCTCACCAGACAGCAGACATCTTACAGCTGATGAGCTGCGTGGTACTTCACACAAAGTCCACAGTTCACTGTGGGGTTCGCCATGGCTGTTGTATGTTCTAGGAGATTCCCCAAATGTGTAGTTTCGTATGTCTTCCACCAGACTATCACACAAAATAATTTCAATGCGCTAAAACTGTTCTGTCCTCTGTCTGCTGATCTCTTCCTCCTCTCAATCCCATTAGCCACAGATCTTTCTACTGTCTCTATAATTTTGCCTTTTCCAGATGTCATAGGCTTGGAATCAAACAGTTTGTGATCTCTGTAGTTGGGCTTCTCTCATTTACTAATATCCAGCTAAAGTTTCTCTATGTCCTTCTGTGATTTGATAGCTCATGTCTTTTTAATGCTAATATTCCATTGTCTAGATAAGAATTTTTTATTGGGGGCTGGGGACATAGCTTAATGACACAGAATCTATCTGGCAAATGTGAGGTCCTGAGTCTGAGTCCCAGTACCAAAAAAATTTTATATCAAAATAATTTGAATAGCTCTAACATAACAATCACATTTTTAGAATAAAGATTAAAACTATGATTAATCCAGCAATGTATTGTATGTATTATTAGTCATGATGACTTCTACATAAGTCATTCACATTCCATATTTTAGATGGTAAAAAGAGACCAAAATGACAGTGCTGGATGTACCTACAAATTAACACATCACAAGAGTGGGAACCTACAGTTAGGGATGCCATAAGAATCTGACAGCTAGCTAAAGATCTTCAGTTGGCCACAGGACTAGTCAGATTTGCATTTTTAAAGATCATTCTGGCTCGCTACATCCCAGGATGGATGCCAGAACTTTCTTCCAACATCCCTGGGACATCTTTCTAGACAGGAGTATAGTTGCACTAAATTTACAGAGAATTTAAAGAAAGGCCCCATTGACATATTCAACCAAAAACTTTACCCAGGTTGTTCTCCCAAATAAAGTCTTGCATGAGAAAGCAACAGTCAAGGATCTAGGGTCTAAATTTGCTTTCAAAATCAAAGAACTGTGTGGCTGCCCAAGAAAATAAAACCTACCAAAACTGTAGAACCAAGACAAATCCATAAACAAAGTCACCTCCAAAAGATAATTCAAGCCAAATGTTATCATACAGGCCCCATTTTCTCCCAATTACATACTCTCTTCAAGGTCTTTGGATACAACCTTTACTCTAGGGTTGTTTCCAGAGGACAACTTGTTCAAGAAAATGGAACCCCAGAGCCTACAGTCCAAATTTGGCTTCAGAATTGAAGATCTAGATTCCCAGCTGTGATGGATGATTAATCTCAGTTACCAACTTGACTGGATTGAGAGATGCCTTAGAAATCTGGCAGATGCGCTTTTGGGTGTGTCCTTGAGGGTGCTCCAGAGACTGTTGATGTATAGTATATGGATCAGAAAACTGAGGGAGGAAGACTTGCCCCCAGTGTGGGAGCACCAGATCATAGGCAGGGGCCACAGGGCGAGAAAAGGCAGAAGGGAAAGCTCACCAGTAAGCCAGTTCTACTCTTCTTGGGTAGGTGCATCTTTGAAGCTACTGTACCTAAAGACCTTGAAGAGAGTATGCAGTTGGAAGAAGGTGGGGCCTGTATGACAATGTTTGGCTTCTCCACCTTGAATTATCAGACTCCAGATTCTTCAGCTTTTGAACATGGACAGACCTCGCCTGCTTTCCAAGGAACTTTGCTGGAGCTGGGGCTGCATCACTGAACCTTCTTGTTCTGCGGCTTCCAGCTACTTGGTCTGAGCAGCTACTGGTCTGCCCGCCCCTCTGGGCTGCAGATGGCCCTGCGGGAATATCCAGATTTGGATCATATAAGCCAGTTTAACATGTTCCCTCTATAATTATAGATACCTTCTTTCGCTTCCACTTCTCTAGAGAGCCCTACTACACTGGTCCAAAGAAAGAAAGAGCTTTAAAGCAAAGACCAAAAGCACACATGAGGTCTGAGAGGAGAGGTCTGTGGTGAAGAGGCTGCACATAACAGCACCATCATTGCCTGAGGCCATTGGATGTATCTGGGGCCAAGGCTGGGACAGAGCAGCAAATTCTGTCTTGTTGTGGGCCCCAATCTCTCTCTCCCTCCCTCCCCCCTTCTCTCTCTTATCTTCCTTATTTCCCCTGGGACTATGAGAAAGCCTTCTGGAGACAGCAGGCTGGACTTCAGGAGCCAGAGACAGGCAGGCACACTACAAAAGGCACTTTGGCAGCTTTACTGAGCCAGTCTGGCTCAGGAGTCCAACAGAACACAAGAAGTATGCAGATATAATTCACACAAACCATTTTGCCATCACCACAGTAATCGTTCATTCGGACAAAAATTATCAGAGGATATTAAAACTCCTAAAAGAATGTTTGATGGGGGCCGGGGAGTTAGCTCAGTGGTTCCGGCGCCTGTACCGCAAGCGTAAGGACCCGGGTTCAATTCCCCGGTTACCACATGACAATACTGGGTGTGGTGACCCACACCCAGCAGCAACCAGTACCGCATACCACAGTGCCGGGCGTGGTGGCTCACGCCTGTAGTCCCAGCACTCGGGAGGCAGAGGCAGGAGGATTGCTGTGATGTGAGATGGAGGCTGAGCTCAGGGCCAGCCTGAACCACAAAGCGAGACCCTGTCTCCAAAAAAAAAAAAAAAAAAAAAACAAAACAACAAAAAAAGAATGTTTGATGGTAACAAGACAGAAATTACTTCAAAGAATCTCCCTCAAATTGCTTATTAATCATAGAAAAAAGATTGGTAATTTTGCATTTGGGAAGCCTGGAAAACTTCGACTCAAACAAGTGATTAAAATTCACATCATTAGTGGACCAGCGATACAGCTCAGTGGTTCTGGCGCCTGTCTTGCAAGTGCAAGGGCCCAGGTTCAATCCCCAGTAACCACATAACAATACTGGGCGTGGAGACTCACCCCAGCAGCAATCAGTACCACATACCACAGTACCGGGCAGGCGTGGTGGTTCACGCCTGTAATCCCAGCACTCGGGAGGCAGAGGCAGGAGGATTGTTGTGATGTGAGTTGGAGGCTGAGCTCAGGGCCAGCCTGAACTACAAAGTGAGACCCTGTCTCAAAAAAAACCTTAAAAAAAGCTTCACATCATTAGTAATAGCACAAAGTGACACACATGGGACTTGGGGTAGGAGGACAAGGACAGCCCATAGTTACTTCTGTGACATTTACTACCTCAAATGCACAAACCAAATATACTTAAGAGGAAACTTCAGACACAACTGAGTGGCAGTCTACAAAGTGACAGCCTTATACTTTTAGAAATGGGGTGAGAAATGGCAGCAGGGATGGACACAATATTAAGCTGACTGAGGAATATTTAGAAAGTATGAATGAAGTATGTTGCATACGCTACCATCTCTGTGGTACAGGGAATAAGTACACTCACTGTTCTGGTTTAGATCTAAAATGTACCCCCCGCCCAGAACCCTTGTGTGTTCAGAGGCTGGGCTTTTGGAAGGGGATGAGATCACAGGGTGCTATTCCTTTCAGTGACTTAAAGCACTAAAGGGTTTGGAGCTGAGTGTGCTGTTAGGTGGAGTCTCTTCGGGAGAGGTGGGTTGCTGGGAGGTTGGCCCCCAAGAGCTTTCTGCTTGCTAGCTCCTCCTTCTGCTTTCTACTGGATGTCATGGGTTAATTAAGCACCTTTTCCCCTCCTGTTCTGTTTTGCCTTGGAACCAGCCAACCATGGACCATAACATGAGTCAAAATAAACCTCTCCTTTTCACTTGTAGGTGTAGAGTGTTCTTTTCAGCCACAAGAAAAGGACTGGAGCACTGTCAGAGTCCAGCTTATGCCTGAAATTTCTCTCTAGAAATACTCAAGAAACTAACAGTATTAGTTATCTCAAAACTGCTTTTCATGTTAATCTTTTCGTCATTTCAGAGTATTTGAAATCATTTAAATGTGTTCATGAATTTTTTTAAAAACTTAAAAGTAACATTAAGTGAAAGAAAGGCAAAAAGTACACATTATACAATTCCATTTATATAAATTGCTAAACTAGACAAAATTAATCTGTGGTGATGAAAGGCAAGGAGACCCACATGTCCCACTTTCAAAACTTACTTCAAAGCTACAAAAATCAAAACAGTATGGTACTGATATGACACAAACATGTAATACTATAGAGCAATGTGATCAATCTGAGAGTCTGGAAATAAACCCTTATGTTTAATCCAGTTAATTTTTTTTTTTTACATTTGCAGTAGCATTTTTCATTAATACATGTTTATGATACATATTAAACATATTTGGGCCGGGGAGTTAGCTCAGTGGTTCCGGCGCCTGTCTTGCAAGCGCAAGGGCCCGGGTTCGATTCCCCGGTAACCACATAACAATACTGGGTGTGGAGACCCACACCCAGCAGCAACCAGTACCACATACCACAGTGCCGTGCGTGGTGGTTCACGCCTGTCATCCCAGCACTCGGGAGGCAGAGGCAGGAGGATTGTGATGTGAGTTTGAGGCTGAGCTCAGGGCCAGCCTAAACCACAAAAGCGAGACCCTGTCTCAAAAAACCTAAAAAAAAAAAAACCATATTTGTCACAGGAAGTTCATACATAGACATGTTGCATCAGTTTTCAATAGGTGTACCTGAAGTGGTAAGACATCAGCTATGTATGCAGAGCAGCTGTAGGGTTGCAGATCAGAACTTGCTACAGCCAGTCCAGGAGAATGGAAGACCCACTCAGGAGTTTCAGAGGCAAAGTGTATAGCTTTATTCTAATGCCTGTGGACCAGCCTGGGACTTCTCCACAAAGAGGCTGGTACCCAGCTCTGCAGACACCAGGCTTATTATTACACAGTGATCTTGAAGTTAGAGGTGGAGTTACACTTAATATCATCTCATTGGTTAGGCTCAGCATTGCTATTATTTACAAGCTCACATTCTTCATTGGCTAGTATAGCTACAAACCACAAGCTCCAGTGGTTAGAACAGGGCGCAGATTTCCATCTATAACGGAAGAGCAAGGATAACAATCCTTTTTAACAAGAAAGGAATTTCTAAGCCCAAGTGAGTCAGGTATTCTGAAGCTCCAAACCTCAATTGTAACAAAAGCATCTCTGTAGTGAAGTAACATTTACTAAGTTAAACAATGAAGGAGGAGGGTCTACTTCAGAGCCTTCCAAGAGGCAAGTTTGAGCTTTATGTGAATGGAAGGTTTTACAAATTCAGGTTTTCTCCCATCCAAGGATCTGCAATGGGGAAAATCTTTCTTCAACTAAGGGAGCTGGGACAAATGGATATCCACGTGCAAAAGGATGAAACTGGACACCTGTGTCCACCATTCACAAAGGGTATCTCAAAATCAATTGACAACCTAAATCTAAAGGGTGAGATAATAAAACTTTTAGAAAACAATAAGGATAAGTCTTTGTCACCTTGGATTTGGCAATAAATTCTTGGATATAACACCAAAGACATAAGCAACCAAAGAAAAACTGGGTAAGCTGGACAAAACTAAAAATATTGTGCATCATGCTACAAAAAAAGAGAAAGGAAACTGTTATGTACCAAATGTTTAGGTTCTCCAAATTCATATGTTAAAGTCTTAACCCCTCACTGGGGAGCAGTATGAGAAAGTCTCTAAGGAAGAAATTAAATTTGGATGAGGTCATGATAAAGAAATAATGCAGGACAGGGCAGGTCTTTGCCTGTTGCCAGGCCCCTCCTCTATGTTTTTGCCATAGGAAAGTTCTGTTCAAACAGTGTAACTGTTTGTACTGCAGTGTTCCTGTTTGTGATGCATGATGTTTGTACTAAGGTTTCCAAAATGTTTTCTTAACTCTTCCCATCTGCTTCAATGAACATTCTTGCCCTGTAAGCGAGCCCACACCTCTACCCAGAAGGCTGCTTACATTCCTGTTTGGGGCTCAGACTTCCAAGTCCAAACTCCTGAGTCCCATGGAATAATAAAAAAAAAATCCCTCTATCTCTCCAAGGGCTACCCGACTTCTTCACCATCAGAGACCTTCAGATAGCCAGAACACCTGCTATAACACAGAGCGGCAACACTCAGCTGTAAGGCTGAGCTGTGGCACTTAGCTGTAACAGTGTGCAGGTGAGGCCCTGACCTGATAACCTTAGTGTCCTTACAGGAAGAGACAAGAGACTCAGGAGAGTTCTCCGGTCTCCATCCTTTCCCAACAGGAGGACATAGATTATAGTAATTTACAAGCTGCTCACCAGAAACCAAATTGGCCAGAGGGTTTTTTTGAAGGGGAGGGAAAGTGGGGTAAGAACCAAAGCCAGACTCTTGTACACACTGGGCAGGCACTCTACCACTGAGCTACATGCCCAACACTTTTTATTTTATTTTGAGATACAGTCTCACTAAGTTCTCCACACTGTCAAATTTATGATCCTCCTGCCTCAGCTTTCCAAGTAGCAAAGGTTAGTCATGTAGCATGGCATGGCTTAGCCAGAGCTTTGATCATGTACTGGTAGCCTCTAGAACTGAGACAATGAACTCCTGTTTAAGCCACCCAGCCCGTGGCATTTCATGATGGCAGCCCGAGCAGACAGTAACCTCGAGAAGGTGGGAAAGTATTTGTGATTACTAAATCTCAAAAGCGTATCCAGAAAATATAAAAATTCTTGCAATTTAAACTACTATGGAGATCAGTGTGAAGATTCCTTTAAAAACTCGAGATCCTATTTGAGCTGGCTATTCCCTTCATATAAATGAAAGAGTTCAAAGAATCATACTACAGTGATATATGTAGACCCATGTTTATAGCAGCTCAATTTGTGATCATTAAATCTCAGAAATAGCCCAAATGCCCATCAACAGGGAATAGATAAAGAAAATGTGGTTTTTCTATAAAATGGAATACTACTCAAATTGATAAATTTGAGTCATTTATACTCAAGTGGATGTACCTCAAGGTCATACTCATAAGTGAAATAAATAGGACACAGATGTCTAAGTACCATATCTTTTCTCTAGTATGAGAAACCGTAGGTGTAAATGAATGCCAAAATGTATGATAGGTAATGTGAAATAGAAAGAAAATATGCAAAAAGAAGAGGGAAAGGGTGAGGAGAGGATGGGAATATTAAAAAAAGGGAAACAAAAAACTTGAAAATTAAAGTATATAGGGGATGGGGGCTGTAGGGAGAGCAGAGGAAAGGGGAAAATGAGAGTCAAGATATGTCATGTACAGGTACAAGTTCTAAATGTTTTTTTGTTTGTTTGTTTTTGTTTTTGTTTTTATTTTTTTAGGTTTTTTGAGACAGAGTTTCGCTTTGTGGTTCAGGCTGGCCCTGAGCTCAGCCTCAAACTCACATCACAGCAATCCTCCTGCCTCTGCCTCCCGAGTGCTGGGATTATAGGCGTGAGCCACCACGCCCGGCACTGTGGTATGTGGTACTGGTTGCTGCTGGGCGTGAGTCTCCACACCCAGTATGGTACGTGGTTACCGGGGAGTGAATCCAGGTCCTTGTACTTGCAAGACAGGTGCCGGAACCACTGAGCGAACTCCCCAGCCCCCCAGAAGTTCTAAATGTTAAATGTGATCATACTGTATACATAAACCGTACCAATAAAATCAATTTTTTAAAAATTCTTGCAATTTAAGAAAAACATTAAATAACAAATGTTTTATGGCTAAAGTCTTGAATAAACATTTCTCCAAAGTAAAAAGTGCAGAACAGAGAAGCACATGAAAAAATGCTCAGCACCAGGCCAAGAATTTAGCTCAGTGGTTCCAGCACCTGCCGGGCAAACGCAAGGTCCTGGTTCAATCCCTGGTGACCACATACAACAGTGCTGCACATGGTGACTCACACCCAGCAGCAATCAGTACCACATACCACAGTGCCAGGGATGGTGGCTCACGCCTGGAATCCCAGCACTTGGGAGGCAGAAACAGAAAGATTACTGAGTTAGAGGCTGAGTTCAGGACCAGCCTGAACTATAAAGTGAGACCCTGCCTCAAAAAAAAAAAAAAATGCTCAGCACCATTAATCATCCTCAGAATGCAAATCAAAACCCCAAAGAGGTCATCTCACACTTGGTCGGACAGCAACAACATTTTAAAAAGAAAGAGAAGGGAAGGAAATGCTGGTGAGAATGCAAAGACCCTGTACCTATATGCACCACGAGGAGAATATGTAATGGTTCTGTCTCTGAACAAAACAGCACCTCTTTAAAAAGTGAAACATAAAAATTTATATAGCTTACCAAAGTCTCTCTCAGGTACATACCCAAATGAGGGGAAAGAAAAAAATTGTGATGGAAATCTTAAAAAATGGAAACAAAGCTTATGTACATAAGGGGTAGGGGTTGTAGGGTGGGTAGGGGAATGGGAAAAAACGAGAATCAAGTCATGTCATATAGTGGTACAAATTGTCAATGTTAAGTGTGACCACTATATGTATATAAAATGTACTTATTTTACAATAAAAAATAAAAGAACAACAGCGATTCAAACAAGCACTCATAGATGGATGTTCAGAGCAGCACATTTCATAGTCAAAAGGTGGAAACAACTCAAATGTCTATCAACAAATGAATCCATGAAATGTAGTTTGTGTACGCAGTGGAGCTGTATTTGCCCTCATAAAAAGCAATGAAGTGCTGACACATCTGCCATGTGGATGAATCTTGATTTTAGGCTAAGAAAACATCTGATGGAAAAGCACATACTGTCATTCCATTTATAGGAAATATTCAGAATAGGTAAGTCCTAGAGACAGAAAGCTGATCGGTGGTTGTCAGGGGCTGAGGACAGGGCAGGGAGAATGGGAAGTAACTGCTTAGTGGGTACAGGTTTTGTTTTTTAAGACAAAGTCTCACTATTGAAATTTATAAGCCAAAATAGAAATACCCATCCCACAGCTTTAATGGAGGTGAGAGCTTCCTGCCAGACTGCCTTGAACAGTGGTGAGAGAGAGAGGGCACTGGGAAATGGAGTGGGGTTCATATAGGGGTGTGGGGTGTGGGAGCACACTGTGGCAGATTAGGATTGGCTTGCCTTGGGTGACAGATTAGAGAGTTTACTGATAGGCTGCCTTTTGGCACACGTGGGGAAAGGAAGCCATTTTGGATCTGGCACAGTTTAGAGGCCGCCCTTTTGTAGAATGATGACTCTAACAACTACATAGTCTAGCTCACCTTGAATTCACTACATAGCTCAGGCTGGCCTCAAACTCACAGCAATCCTCCTGCCTCTGCCTCCTGAGTGCTGAGATCACAAGTTCAAGCCACTATTTCTGGAATTGATGTATGTGATTACCGGAGATCAAACTAGCGACCTTGCACTTGCAAGGCAGGCACCAAAACCACTGAGCTAAATACCCAGTTCTCAGCACAGTTTCTTGGGCTGCATTTTGGTTTATGTGTGAATGGCTGAAAATTCATCAATGTCATCATCATTTTTAGAATGATGACTCTAACAACTACATAGTCTAGCCTCACCTTGGCTAGACTATGTGTTTTAGACTCCAGGTAAAGGACTTTATCCTTTTTTAAAAGGAAGTTCCTGACCCACTGAAGATAGTAACAATAACTTTTATCCAGGGCCAGGAGAGGACAATGGGAGGCAAATTATGCAAGTGTTGGGTCAGATCCTATTTTGTTTTCAAATATCAATGTTTTATATGTTGGGCTTTGGTGCATTCATTGTTATTTTCTTAATATTCTTTCTCTTCTTTACTGAGGTTTTTGCTTTGCTATGGTCTGAAAATATGTGCCCCCTCAAGATTCATATATTGAAATCCAACTCCCAAGGTGATGGATAGTGAGGCCTTTAGTGGGTGGCCTGGACACAAAGGCCCCACTCTCGTGAATGGGGTCAGTGCCCTTGTGGAGGAGCCCTCAGCCAAGTGAGGGCCCAGCACAGAGCCTTGTCTATGAGGAAGGAGCCACTTCAGACCTTTATCTGCCAACACTTAGATCTGGGACTTCCCAGCCTCCACAGTTGTGTTCCTGAATTGTTATATCTAAAGTATTGTGTGACGGCATCTGGGATGGACTGAAACGTCCTCTTAACCTGCTTGTTTTGTTCTGTGTGTTCTGCTTTGTTACTGAGATACCTGAGACAGAATACTTTATAAAAGAAAAGAAGTTTACTAGGGGTCATGGTTCTGAAGGTGCCAGGTCCAGAGGCCACATACAGTATTGGCCTCCTTACCGGCAGCTTGCTAAGGTAGCCCAGGGAAACACATGGCAAAAGTCAGGGCAAAAGGACTGAGGATGTGGCTCAGTGGCACCGTGCCTGCCTGGCAAGTATAAGGTCATGAGCTTGATTTCCAGTACTGGGGGAAAAAATAAAAAAGAATAACAAAGTTAGTATAAACGTCAAAATTTGATCATGATGAAATTTTGATATGTATATAAAATATACCTATTTCACAATAAAATTAATTTTTTTCTAAAAGGTCAGGGCACACACATGTGTATATATGCATATACTTGATCTGGTCTCTCTCTTCAATAAAGCTACCAGGATTCATGGGGCCAGGGATTTAGCCCAGTGCTTCCGGCACCTGCCTTGCAAGTGCAAGGCCCCAGGTTCAATCCTTGGTGACCATATACAACAGTGCCAGGCATGGTGACTCATGCCCACCAGCTATCAGAACCACATACCACAGTGCTGGGCGTGGTAGCTCATGCTTGTAATCCCAGCACTCGGGGGTCAGAGACAGGAGGATTGCTGAATTCAGGACTGAGCTCAGGACCAGCTATAGTTCAGGACCAGCTACAAATGAGACCTTGTCTCAAAAAAAAAAAAAAAAATTGAAAAAGCTACCACAATTCATTCCTGGAAGGTCCACTCTGATGCCTAACTATATCTAAACCTAACCACTTTTTTTTTTTTTAGGCAGTGTCTCAAGATGTAGCTCAGGCTGGCCTTGAACCTACTATGTAATCCTGGCTGGCCTTGAACTCAAGGCAACCCCCCTGCATCAGTCTCCCAAATACTAGTATTACAGGCATGAACCATCATGTCTGGCTAATTCTAACCACTTTCCAAAAGCCCCATCTCAGAACACTGTAGATACGTTATGTTTCAACTTTCAGAGTCTGGATTAAACTTCAACACATTGAACCCTTTGGGGACACCAGCTGGATGTCTAAACCCAGACAAGTATCTCACCCATTTCTCCCTAGTCCTAGCCCTAAAATGCTCGTGGAGAAACTAGCCAGTCAGTCTGAATAGTCATGCTGGTGGGCACTGCCCTCATTTGTTTTCAAGCTTTCCAATCCCAGAGAAGACTCAGAAACACAAATGTACCTGGACACCTGTTATATAACACCTTCCGAAGTGCCTACTTTAGCCTCAAGTGGTACAAACAAAGCCGCTTTCCTTCTCCCTGATCCTCCCCTCAGCTTCCAAAACCCTGTGGCCTCCAACTGGCTGTGTGGGGCTTGTCACCCAGTGGGCAAGGGCCAGGACCTCATACTACCCACCAAGAAGCTGGGTAGAAGGCAATAAGCAGAGCTCAGAATAGGAGATCTCAGAGGACACAAAGGACACATTCCATTCCCATAATCCTTAGCAACATTCATTTCTAAACAGATCTTCCTTCCTTTTTTTTTTTTCTGAGAGGGCAGAGGAAAATGCATGTGTCTTAAGCAGGCAGCTGAAGAGATGAAGTGAAGGACGTGTCACTAGTGCCCGAGCGCTTTTTTTCTTGCACTTCTAAAAGATTCATTTATGGGATCAGATCCTCCCATCATATAGAAACATTTTAATACCATATCACTTTGTCTTGGATAAAATATGAACCCTTTAAATAAACACATCTTTATGGGGCAGGGTATTTTTTAACATGGCAATGTAGAGATTTCTCCATAGTATGTGGTAATTTTAACATATTATAATTTAACATTTCCTATCCATTTCACAGATGTATATTCTATAAAAGACAAAACAAACTTTTAAAGATCTGTAATATCGCATTAGACAGAAACATATATATATATATATATACACACACACACACACACACACACACACACATATATATATATGCACATCTGTATCAATATATATACTATATGTATGTGTGGAACATGTATGTTTTATTTCAAAATAGGACTATCTCAGTTACTTTCTTGTCTCTGAGACACAATAACCAACACTCACAAGTTAAAGGAGGAAAGATTTATTTTGGATCAGTTTGAAGAGGTCTCAGTCCATAGTTGGCAGGTTCCAAGGCAGGGTGGCACACCTGAGGGATGCAGCAGATGAGGCTTGGTCATGGCACCCAGAAGGTAGGATGCAGACAGAGAGCAAGGGAAGAGGAAGGAGATATACTCCTCCAGGCCATGCCCACAGAGACCCACCTCCTCCAACCAGCCTCCACCTCCTAACATCACACTTAGCTAGGAACTCATCAGTAGATTAAGCCACTGGTGTCATGATCCAGTCACCACTCAGAAGCCCCATCTATGAGCTCATGATAGTTTTGGAGACATCCAGATATAAACCAAAATAGGGGCCATATTATAGAATAATATAATACAAAAGAAATTTCTACAGTGATGGAAATGTCATATCCCCACTGTCCAATATGGTAGACATTAGCCACAGTTATCTATTAAATAGAGCTAATGTGTCTGAGAAACTGAATTTTTAATTCTATTTTAATTTATTTAAATTTAAGTATTTAAATGACTATATGTAGTTAGTGACTACTGTATTAGACAGAGCACATCCAGATAGAATCATGCAAACATTTAATTCAGAACATTGCTGACAGTGTCTTTCCAATTCAATAAAGTGACTCACAAACACCAATACCAACAGGTACTGGTAGGTTAAAAAGTATAATATAAAACTAGACCCAAATGACAATGGAAACAAAAATGTATTATTAGGATAAAATTTTTATAGACTATACATGATCCAAACATAAAAACTTAAAATATCTCACTCAGATTTCTGTTTGTTTTTAAGGATGGTTAGGAACAAGCAGAATAAGCTTTAAACCCAAATAACTAGGAAAAAGGACAAATAAAGCAAAAGCTGTTGTAATTAAGAAAATGATGGCAATAACTTGGATAGGGCTGGAGGCCAGCTCTCCTTTACACAGGATAGTCAGAGACTGTTTCTGGGGAGGTGAGATTTTCAGCCAACAAGTGCAGTATGAAAATGATTAAATCATGTAAAGATATAAGGGAGTGATTTACAGACCAGGGTTCGCCAACTATTGGTGAACATTTTAGGCCGGCTAAGTCTTTGCTGCACTGCAGGATGAGTGGCAGCATCCATGAACTCTACCCACGAGATGTCAATAGCACCCCGTACCTGCTCAAATTAGGACAACCCAAAGTGTCTCCAGTGTGGCCAAGTAAAGGAAAAAGGAGAGAGGGAAGTGAGGGAAGGGGACTGGGACAAACAAGTGGTATGTTCAAGGCCCCTGAGATTGGAAGGGAATCAAAATAACAGAGAATCAAAAGAGAGACCATCAGGACCATCAGAGCTCAATGGCGCCACGGCAGGCACAAGGTCCTGAGTTCGATCTCCAGTACTGCAAAAAAAAGAGAGACATGAAGTGCAGCGTAGATGAGGAAGATGCAGTGGGGCACAGAGCAACACAGGCCTATGCACACAGACTCTTGAAGGAACTGGAGTTTCATTCTTAGAGATGATAAACACTGAGCTACCAAAGGGTTTCGAGAGGGAAACAATGTTGGGCTACAGGGGTACAAGTGGGAGCAGGAATCATTTCGGAGGTTTGCAGAGCAGTGTGAGACACCCAGCCCCTACCAGGAAATGGACCTGGCTATGACTCAGTTCATAAGATGGGAATAATGATAACACACCTTCCCCGAGAGTGGTTACAAACATATACAAGAGGATCTAGTTTGCAATGCACTTAAAACAGTGTCTGGTACATCAGAGGTGCATTAAAAGCCATTTGCTCTTACGAGAACTTCAGTCCCAGTGAGAGATGCTAGAAGCTTAAGTGGCAGCTGCGAGATTCTTCCTGTGGATATGAAAGGTCTGGGAGGTGCAGAAGTCACAGAGAAGTGGGCAAAAGGGGGAGCCAACTGGGAGGAGGGATGCACAGAAAGAGCAGATGAGATAGATGAGCAGGCGACAAGAGGAATGAAGCCATCAAGAACAATTGCTGGCTTTTTGGTTCAAGTACTACATGCAGGGGGTCCTGTTTATTTTATAGAAAAACCCAGAGGCCAACTTAGGCCATATTAGATTGGATACAGCCATGTGAGTATATTACATAGTAACCAGGGAAGAGTTTGGGACTAAACATATAAGCCTGACAATCTTTTTGAAAAGGGGACAATAGTTTAATTTGAATTAGACAAACAATAACATTTTAAAGTTTTAAAATTCTAAAAAATTGGCCCTGAATTTAGCCATAAATCAAACTTGTGTAAAATGTCATCTGTACAAGTCATTTATTGATGTGTTGCTTGTCATATTGTAGTTTGTAAATCATCGAAATAGCCACTGATTGCAATCTGGTTAAATATACTACTACCATCAAATGGAATAATATACAACTGATAAAAAGCAACTTAATAGGACCTGATATAGTATGACCCACAAGACGTTATCCAACAAAAAAGCAAGGTGCATAACAGAGTGTGTAACAGATTGTATTAGAGTTCTCTGCATGGCCTCCTCAAAGAGAACAGATTTGCTAATGTTGAACATATCTGGGAGGATACATAGTTGCTCACCATAGCAATGGCTAAAGGACAAAATCATAAATTTTGACTTTTTACTCTATGCTCCCTTTCACATATTGTATTTGGGGTTACATGAACATATTGCAGTTTTTAAAAGCATAGTCAGCTCTCTGTATCCATAGGTCCCACATCTTTGAGTTTAACTATCTTGAGAATGAAAATATTTGGGGAAAAAATTATCTGTATTGAACATGCACAGATTTTTTTCTTGTTATTTTCCATAAATGATACAATCTAATAAACAAGTGTATAATCTAATAAACAAGTGCTAAACAAGTCCTCTAATAGCTACTTACATAACATTTATACTGTATTAACCATTATAAGTAATATAGAAATGGTTTCAAATTTATAGGAGGATATGCATATGATATATATAAATACTGCACCATTTTATATAACAAACTTCAGCTTCAAAAGATTTTTTGTATTCACAGGGGACATGGAAACAATTTCTTATTGTCCTGAGGAATAAGTCCATATAACATTTTTAGACAAGATCTCATTATGTTGTCCAGGCTGGTCTCAAACTCATGGAATCAAGCAAACCTCCTGCCTCAGCCTCATGAGTAGCTGGGACTACCAGTGCCTACCACCAGGCCCAACTCCCATTTAAAAATAAAAGATCAGGTAATGTTTAGAAAAAAGTCACTCTCGTAGCAATGTGAAGGAAGAAGCTTGAGAAAGGGTATCAGCCAGCAGGGCTACTGCAATAGTCCGAACAAGAGAGAAGATGGGGACTAGAGCAAGCGGTATGTCAGCAAGGACAGAGAGAATGCAAAGAGCATTTTGCAAGTAGATCTATGCATTTTGGATCTGTGCATGAAGAAGAAAAGATGACTGCCAGGATCTGGGCTGAGAAAAATTCATGCTCAGGTCTGTCCCTTCCTATGAGGTTAAAGGACAGAAATCTGCCTGGTTGAGCTAAAGAGAGGAGTGTCCAGGGCCAAGGTTGTGCCTAGGTGAGAAGAGAGCACCAACTACCCTACCCTTGTACACGCATGTACACACATGCGTGCACACACACGCATGCACACACAAACGTGCACACATACCACCACGCGAGCTCTTAGGGTGCTCTCCATCCCCTTGCCCAGGGAAACTGGAGCTCAAATGCTGTCCTACACACTTTGGGAAACAGAACATCAGTCAACCTTATCCTTCTCTCTTCCCTGCCAATGAGCAGCAGAAATGCCTCTGCCTGAAAATATTTCTGGATTTCCTCCTCTCCCTGATCCAAGAGTTGAATGCCCCCCAGCCAGCCTGCAGAGCTGCAGGACATCCCACAAGGCTGCTGTGCTGCACTGCCCGCAGAACCAGCTGGCAACAGGTGCTGGGGACGTCAGCTGCTTCCCAGGAAAGCACCGAGGGGACCATGAGCTTTCAAGTCAGGCGGCCACAGTGTGCTTCCAAGCAGTTTTGTTAAAGATGCTGGGTCCTGACAATAGAAGTCTGAGGTGGCGGTGGCCTCACGCGGGTCTCTGCTTGTATTTTTTTTTTCCTTAAGAGCCAAGGGAGGTCCGGGAATTTGGCTCAGTGGTTCCAGTGCCAGTCTTGCAAGCGCAAGGACTTGGGTTCAATCCCCGGTTAACCACATAAAGTACTGGATGTGGAGACTCATGCCCAGCAGCAATCAGTACCACATACCACAGTGCCAGGCATGGTGGCTCACGCCTGTCATCCCAGCACTCGGGAGGCAGAGGCAGGAGGATTGCTGTGGTGTGAGTTTGAGGCTGAGCTCAGGGCCAGCCTGAACCACAAAGCGAGACCCTGTCTCAAAAAACCTAAAAAAAAAGAATGAATATTGTTCACTTCTAAGCACAGCTGTTCCTGCCAAAAAAAATAACTGTTAATTCACTTTCCCTTTACTGGAGAGGGTGACTCAGGACTGAGCAGCCTCCCTCCCCCCTCGCATAGCCTTTTCTGGCCTTCCTTGCCTGCTGCAGGCTGTAAACAGCTGAGCTCAGCCAGACCAAGCCCTGAGCTGGAGGCTGATGGTCCACGCAGCTCCACAGCCCATGTGCTCCAGGATCTCTGCCAGGAGCTGCTGCCCGGCAGACAGACCCAAGGAGGATCTTTCCAGAAGGCAGCTTCTGTCTTCCTGAGAAGAATCGGGCCGACCCTCAGCACCTGGGCTATGGCAGTCAGCAGCGCACTTCTTTTTTTTTAGGTTTTTTGAGACAGGGTCTCGCTTTGTGGTTCAGGCTGGCCCTGAGCTCAGCCTCAAACTCACATCACAATCCTCCTGCCTCTGCCTCCCGAGTGCTGGGATGACAGGCATGAGCCACCATGCCTGGCACTGTGGTATGTGGTACTGGTTGCTGCTGGGCGTGAGTCTCCACGCCCAGTATGGTATGTGGTTACCGGGGAATCGAACCCGGGCCCTTGCGCTTGCAAGACAGGCACCGGAACCACTGAGCTAACTCCCTGGCCCCAGCAGCGCACTTCTTCCCCGGCCATCCTGGGAGAGGTGCCCGGAATGGGCAGGGTTCCTCTTCACTCTACAGCCCACCCGCTCTTCACCCGGGACCACACGAACCAGGCCTCTTGCTTTTTGTGCTCTGATGCTGTGACACCTGGAGTAACCAGAGTTGACCAGTTTCAAGAGACGGAAGGATCTCCCCATCCCAGCCACCTCCTTGGCTGTACTCCTTTGCCAGACCACTGCACCAGCCCTAACACCTCACCCTGCCTCACTCCTCTCTCCTGTGGGACCCATAACAAAGACTTTCTCCACAATTGCCACCTCCTTCCGTGTCTCTCAACACACCAAGAGCTTCCTGGGCGGCCCCACCATTTAGCACGCCACCTCCTCTTCAGACCTGAGTCTGACAAGCTGCCTCTCAGTGTCTCTGATCTGTTGGCCTTGCCATCCCCAAGTAACACAAGGAATAACCTAGTATTTATGTGAATGTTATTTGATTAGTAGTGTATAATAAATAACAAATGACACCTAAATTATAATAAAATTTTATAGCATAATTTTGAGAGAGTAAGCTCAGGCTTCCCACCCTCTTCTGAAGCTGAACCCATTTGGCTGCCCGAACCAACAGGATATGTTTGAGTCTTACACAAGGGTGTCGCTCTCTTGGCTCTGTTCCTCTGGTCACTCCTCCTGGGACTCCTTAGGACAGCCGCTGGCCCTTCTGGAGGAGCTCTGCAGGGTCCTGTCCTCAGTGCTCCAGGGTACTCACCAGTGGCTGCTTGCCTGCCTCTGCCTGACACTGTCCCTGCACTGTGACTTCCACGGGTCCCACAGTCATATCAAGCTCAGCACAGTCGACACTGAGTCATCATCTGCTGCCCCAGCTGCCTTGGTCCTTGTCCCCCTCAGGACACCCTCCTTGAGAACTAGGGAGCCCTATGGCACCTCACCTGGCACCCACGAGCACCTGGGGGTGTGTATTCTTGGTGCCATCCTCCCTGTCTCCACTGCTGCCCACGCCAGACCCTCGCCCTCCGCTGGACTTCAGCCCTGAGCTCCAACAGGCGCACCCTGGGCGTCCTTCCAACCCCACCCCAGGCGCAGCTCCCAGTCATCCACCCGAAGTGCTCCTTCACATTTCTCCCCCATGTTAGGGCTTCCCATGGCTGCACT